>CM069911.1:91652665-91821354 GCA_036172215.1 Camellia granthamiana | reverse complement strand
GATCTAAAAGATTTTTAATTATATATAATATTTTTTTATGACTCAATTTTTTTTTTTAATTATGATTGAAAATAATTCAATTATTACATTTGTGATAATTAACCCCACAAATGTAATAATTTACTTACTATAGCATGACTCATATTTGGAAATTCTATATTTTTTTAGTTAATTTGAAAGTGTCAACCAACTGGGATCAAATAATGAAAGCCAAATTGGAGATGACTTAGAGGTCAATGGCAGCACAAATGAGTACAAAGAAGAAAAAATGAGCAATTTCTAAAAAGATGACAACACCACTAAATTAGATTCAAGATACAGTGCTAAGACAAACAAAACGGTTTTGAAATTAAAAAAAAAAAACTTTCCCTATCCAAGGAGACTTTTTATCTACATATCCATGGTTCTCAATGACTCTCCCATGTGTCTCTCTCTCCTTCAATCTTGAATAATAATAATGCAGCAGAAAGAGAGATCAAAAGAAAACCTTGAGACACGAGACCCATGAGCACTCCTCCATTATTTCATTCTTGAAATGTCACCATCTCATTTCATCTCCTTCTTTCCAAAGCTTGGTTTAATCTACGAGCTGCTCCTGAACGATGAGAGCGCTTTAAAGGTGGAACCCCCTCTCAAGATGAACTGGTGGTAGAAGGCCGCAATAGCTGCACCGATGAAGGGTCCAACCCAAAACATCCACTGCAAAAAAATTGATACAAAAATTTAAAAAATAAAATAATACGGTTATTATTATTAATGGAAGCGGTAATGCAATTTAATGAATCTTAGGGGATATAAATATATATATGTGTGTGTGTATGTATGTTTTTACTAACATGTTCATCCCAGACCGCCTTCTTGTTGTAGATAACTGCAGCTCCAAAGCTCCTAGCAGGGTTGATGCCAGTGCCAGTGACCGGGATGGTGGCAAGGTGAACCATGAACACAGCAAATCCAATTGGAAGTGGTGCCAACACCTTCATGATTTTCAGAAACAAAAGTTGTATCATTAAATTGTCCAAATAATCCAAACACGACTGAAAATTTGCCATTTTTCTGCCATGCCTTGAGAAAAAGTACTCAAAAAATAAACTAAATGAATCTTTAGTCAACAAATTTTATTTATCTAGATGCTTGTTTTCTTTCTAAACAATACATTTCACTGATTAAAGTACTGAATCACTACCATTATTCACACTACTTGTTGATAACACAAGCTTTTCATCAATTTACCATGAAAGTAAACAAAACACCATCTTCGACATCATTAAAATAAATAAGTAAACTATAAGCTATACAGATCATATTTCTATAGCATTTGACAGTATTTTGATTTCTGATAACCCTGTTTCAGGATATCAGTGTTGCCAAATCCATGCCAGGAAGGGGAAAAACCAAAAACGACAAATCAAAACAACATTTTCTTTTCTACTGTATAATGTTGTAAGGCTACATCAACTTTTTTTTTCCCTTTTTTTTTTTTTTTGTCCACTTGTTGTGCATGATTAAGCCCTGGCCTAGGGTTCATGTCATCTAGACTAAAAACAGTCTCAAATCACCCATAATTCAAAGGGCAGAAACAGCAAAGCATTGGCCCACATAACTTTTGAAGAAAGAAAACATGGAAAACCATTGCCCTTGTGCCAATCCTCATCTCTAGATCCAAAAAACCCGTCTCAGCCAACTAGTTGCAGCATCAACTATTTCCCTAATTAAAAGAAATAATTGCCCTAAGAGGCATATGTGCATATATGCCAATGGAAAAAAAAATTCCAAATTTATATAGAAAATTCATACATAATTATGTTGTCGTGGCACTTTTGCAATTATAAACTACAATAATGAGCTAACAACTGAACATATACGGATCGCATCACCCTATATGAATTTTTTGCAAAAATAGGAGTTGCACATAATTAGAACACAAAAAGTGTACAGAGATTTATTCTAAGTGATTCACACCATATCCCAAAATGAATCTCAGCCACACAATGCACTTTTTTATACTTTTTCTATGTTTTATTTATATGCAGCTATTTGGTTTTGGTTTTCAAAAAATTCTTAATGTTTTCAATGAATTTTTTAATATTTTAAGCTATTTTTTTAATTTTTAAATACACCTAACATAAATACACTTAAAAAGTATAATATTTGTGAAAAAAAAATTTAAAAATCTACTAAATAACAAAACATATAAAAATTCAGTACATTTTTTTGTATTTTTGTGTATTTATTACTTTTTTAAAATATTTTTTCAGAAATATTTTACTATTTAAAAAATAAAAAAATTACTTAAAATTTTAAAAATATTCACTAAAAATAAAAATAAAAACACGAAAAACAAAAGGCACAATTTTCAAAAAAATGAATTCAAAAAACTAAAATCAAACACACTAAATTTTATTTTTTTGGGCCTTTAACTGCTAAGTAAAGCTAAATATTTATGGTAAACTATGATGTCACTACAATTTTTTAAGCAATCAAAATTATGTGACAGATTGATGAGGTTAGGTTGAGGGGTGCTTACAGGGACATGGGAGTCTCTGGCGTTTCTCTTGGGATCAGTGGCAGAGAAGACCGTGTAAACAAGGACGAAGGTTCCGATGATCTCAGCGCCGAGTCCAGTGCCTTTGTTGTACCCTGGGGCGATCATGTTGGCTCCACCTTTGTACGTTTCGTAGTACGAACTCTGGAACAACTTCACAAGCCCAACACCGCATACGGCCCCCGCGCACTGTGCCCCCATGTACATCACCGCTCTTATCAGCGACACCTTCCGCGCCAAGAACAGCCCGAATGTCACTGCCGGGTTAATGTGACCCCCCTAGCCCATTTCACCAAACAAAACAAATAAATTTGTTAAATTTCCAAGTTTTTATGTTTGTTCCGTTGATGATCAAGCTTTATTATACGCCTTGGGATCCACATAAATTCAATTAGTTATAATTACTTACAAATCAGAGGTATCAATTGAGTCTGAGATAAATAGGAGAAGACATAAACTAAAATTGAACCAAGACATTCTTTTTTTGGTAACTGGGGGTCCCAACAAACTTGTGTGTCTCTCAACTAATTTTAAAAACTGAAGTTAACAACCATATTGGGGTGACTGAAACTTGAAACCTTAAATCATTTTCTCAATCTTTATTGCTCAGTTAACCTCTTGGAGTTGTGAAAATTTTAATTAATGTGAATACAAGATGAAACTATGTATACATTTTTCTCAATTCTAAAAAGATCACCCAATATATATATATAAATACTTGATTGGAAAAAATCAATGAATAGCCCATCTCGAAACTACTTCACATTTTAATTTTTAAACTATATCAATCTCTCTTTGCAACTATCTTTTTTTCACCATCTCACTCCTACTTTGCCTTCTTATCCATCAACTACCACTTCGTTTAAAATCATAGATTTAAATAGGAATTTGTGGTGAAAAATTATCAAGGAAGAGAAAATTTGACATAAATTTAGCTTCTGTTCTTATGATTTTTTTTTTTTTTCATCTCTTTTCTTTTCACTCCACAAATTCTAACTCAAATTTATAATCCAAACGCAAAACAAAAGTTCCAAATATGACAAAACTGCATAGCCTATAGCATGTGAATCGGCAGCTAGTTTGACCCCAAAAAATAAAATAAAAATTATAGAGACAACAATATATACCCACAACACAAAATGAATTTGGCAAACCGTAGTGCTAGAGACCATTAATTTAGTGACTCTAAATCCATCACTAATAAGGTGATAGAGCAATAAAAAAAAAGACAGACACAATACAACTGTAGCAATGAGTGAGACCCACTGCCACATCATTAATAGTAACTCTAATTAGAGCGCCCACTCATTGTCCTTTGCAAATACTATACTGGTGATGAAAACAGAGTACTCTGTTTTTTGGGATATTGCTACCTATTAGGCATCGCTAACCGTGTATTAATTTTTTTTATTAAATTTGAATAAAAGTGTTCAACGAAGGGTTTTGCAGTTTCACCAAACTACTGGTTGACCAAGAAGGATTTTGTAGTTTTATCAAATTACTGGTTGATCAGGTGAACGACCAACCAATCAACCGGCCAACGTAAATTTTTCAAAATTTTTCTCTTTAAATAGTCATCTGGACATACGGTAGTAAAAACTTAACGGCAATAAATAATAATTTGATAAAAGGCACGTTCATCCTTATGAAAGAAAATTGAAATGAGTATTTGATAAAACTGTTAAGGCAAAAACAAAAAAAAACTATTTTTTATCAAATTTAAATTTAATGACAATTTTGGGTACCCATTCGAGATGATCTTATGGGACAGTACAACTTTCTTCCACACTAATTTTAAAAAAAAACCCACCAGAAATACCGGCGGTGCAGTAGACGAGGACGAAGATCATGCCGCCGAAGGACCAGGCGATGCCGAGAATGCCAACGCCGCCGCATTCGTCGGTGGCGGATTGGCTCTTGTAGCCAATCACTGTGAGAATAGTAATGTAAAGGAAGAGAAGAGTGGCTATGAACTCTGCAATCAGGGCTCTGTAAAACGACCACTTTCCCAGCTCCTTCGGGTCCATCAGCGGCGCCGGCGGTGGATCCTCGTAGTCCTTGGCTGAGAATGTTCCCTCCTCCACCACTTCCACTCCTTTTGCCATTTTGGCTGGACCTTGTAGAGAGAGAAACAATATGGGAGGTTTAGAGAGAGAGAGGATGAGGAGAGGTTGTGATAATAGTTTGGTGGTGAGAGAGGGGAGGAGAGTGAGATCAGTAGGGGTATATATGGACCATGGATGGGAGAGGAAGGGGGGGGGGGGGGGGGGGGGGGGGTGGTTGTATGCTGAGGAGGAGGAGAGAGAGTATTTTACATTTGTTGGAATTATAATTATTAATATTTATAAAATTTATCATTAATTTATTATTATTTTTTAATAATACTGGTTGATTTAATATTTTCTTTTTTAAAAATTATTTATAATTTGAATGTACAATGTAAATTTAAATTTGACATAATGTCAAGACTGAAATCAAGCTTTTTTCATCACAGGTCGGATTAAAATTTAAATAAATTTTCTTTTTACCCTATACAAAAACATATATGTATACATAATATAATATATAAATTTTATATATATACAAAAAAACAATAATAAATTCTAGCCATTTTCGTGCAAACTAAAAAGGGATTGCTAGTATCCTATAGTCTTATCCTAATTTCCCTCTTATGTGGATTATATGGAGGTAAATTTGATTCACATATTTTAAAAACTTTATTAAATATTGTTTTATAACTCGTGGCATGGTTCAGTATATAATTACTAGTGGTATACAAACAAAATTTATAAATAATAAATTTATGGGCAAATTACATTTTGCATTTTTCATGTTTTACATTGGTGTTTGGCAACAATTTTTTGATTTTTTGAGCTAAAATTTACAAAATGACAAAATAAGTTAAAATAGTCAATAAGACAAAATGTCACATCAAACCCATAATTATTTCACTTTTTTCTTTTACAAATATCACATCTAACTATAAAAAAATCCGACTATCTTCTCAAATACAAATTTTAACCTATTAAAATAGCCAAAAACTAAAATAGCCTACTAAGAGCATCTCCAATTATATTTGCTATAATATCATTGTCATTGCTATAATTTAGCAATGAATAGTAGTAATTTGTCAAATTATAGCAATGGTGCTCCAATGATACAAATATTATTTTGGCAAATCTCAATCAACTTCCCTTTCAAGTTTATAGGTATTGTTTGGATATAAATTTTTTAGGGATTTTTTTTTTTTTTTTTTGGGGCCTTTTGTAACCTTTTTTTTAAATGTTTGTAAAAAAATTATATATTTATATTATATGTCTTTTGCTCAATTTGTCCATTCCAATGACAAAAGAGCAACGATTCAGATGAACCCTCTAGAATCATCTCACTCCTAATGAACCCTGGGTCTCTCTCAAAATATCTATCTCTATCTCTCTTCATTGCCTCTATCTTCCTCTCTCACCGTCTTCATCTCTATCCATTGTTCTCTCTGCCTTTCGTTTGTTAGCTTTTTCATCATCACAACCACCACCACAACCAGCAGAACCACCACCACCACAACCAGCAGAACCACCACCACACCCAACGTCGATCTCCAACCCTTAAACCCTAAATTTCTTTGTCCAACCCTCTTCTCCACCACAACCCCGTCTCCCAACTCTCTGTTTCTCTAAGATCAACTCTCAGTTTCTCTATTTCAGCTCTCTCTCTCTCTCCCTCTCTCTCTCTCTATCCATCTTGACTCCCTCTCTCTCTCTCTCTATCCATCTTGACTCCGGAATGTTTGGATTAGTGAAGATTAGGGAGAGAGAGAGAGAGAGGGAGAGAGAGAAAGAGAGAGCGAAATCAATAACCTTTGGTGAAGATCAATCGATGACAACAGTCTCATCCACTCCCCCTCTTCGAAGCGCAAAACTGTGAGAAACTGAAACCTTAAACCTTTATCTTTGATTTGTCTATGAGAAACCCTAAATCTTTATCTTTGATTTGTCTGTCGAAAACCCTAAACCTTTATCTTCAATTTGTTTGTGAGAAATCAAAACCCTTGAAATCACTTGAAGAAGAATATGAAAATGAAGAAGATGAAGCCGAAGCAACTGCACTGAGCTTCAACCTATTTCTTTAAATCCAGGTATTTATTGTTTAAACTCTACTTCAGATTTCTTGATTATTGCTTGGATTGCTTGAGATTTGTTGAGATTACTTGAAATTTGTTTGACATTGCTTGAATGCTGTTGTTTTAGTGAAATTCTGTTTTTTTTTTTTTTAAAAAAAAAATTGAACATTGAGATTGCTTTAAATTCTGTTTTAAAAAATAAATTGTTGATTTTTTTTATTTTTTTTTTCAAATGTCATTTGCCAACACTGTTTAAACAAATTCATGAGTTTTGTTTAAAAAAAATTCTTTGATTTTGTAAAATGAAATTATTGATCAGTTTTTGTTTCAGGTTTTTTTTTTTTTTTTTCTGGAAAAGGAATGAGGGAATGAAGAAAATCAGTTAGTTTTGGGTGAGCTGGTAGATTTGTCATTTGCCAAAGTTGTTGTCAAACGTGGCAACAGCTTTGGCATTTGCCATTTTTAAGAGTTGCTATATCTCACCATTGGAGAGAACCCTTTTTTCCTCAAAGTTGTTGTATTATAGCTTTGGCAGTTCCAATGGCAAATCATTGGAAATGCTCTAAAATAGCAATTTCCCAAACACTCACCATGTCTCCTAACTTTTTAATTACCTCACTTAATCTTTTATACTTCGAGTCAACTTACAATTAGTTCCAATTAAATAACACAATGCTTGGTCTAAGTAAAAGATCGAAAACACGCGCAGAAGAGGTACCACCTGCCTTCCGATTAGCTACCGGTAAAGTGGGGATTGGTAGTGCTTATTATGCCTACTTACAGACACCAACCTAGGGATTACCTGAGTCATATTTACTGCTCCATTGAATTAAAGTGAAATTATTAAATTGTTAAATTTTTAAGATTGCATTGTGCACAAAGTTTTCAAAAAGAGAAAGAGATATGTTTTTTAACATGGTTTGACATATGCATTCATCCCGTGAGATTGTATAAAATGTATATACTTTGTTAAAGTTTTCCTACTGGGTTTTGTACTCACCCCTATAGGATTTTGTGCAGGAAAAGAAGTGGTAATCCCACCAAGTTAGAGACGTAGAGATATGTTTTGAGAGCACAATGGTCTTTCTTTTGTTGTAATTATTTTTGACAAGCCAATGGCTTTATGTGTATGGATTTGAAATCATTTTTAACTGGGTTTAAATCTTAGAATTTGTAGCCTTTGAGGGCATTAATTCGTACTAAACTTCCTTGATATATGCTATATATTCATATTCTAAAAATGTTGAACGCATAACAGCATGTGGAATATTCTTTTGTATATCTCTTGATGCTTAATAGGTACAAACGTTGGAGATTTGATGATGATGTTAATATTGTGATTTACTTATGTTTATATTAAATACCGGAAGTTGGTAAATCTTTATGATGTAAATTTTTGGAGCGTGACATAACCAAACAAATTTTTCCTTTTTAAAACTCAAATTATAATTCAAAAAGCTAAACCAAATGAGTGGCGTCTTACCTAATACCAATAACTTGTGCCATAAAGTTCATCAGGTAATGTAATTAGTAATCATGTTATTAATCTCAAATGTCTTGAGATTCTTACATATATAACTATTGGGAAATATTATGTGTATTATATAGATTTTATAGTTAAAAAAATAATATAATTTTAATTTTTTGAGTCATAATTAAAAACTAAAAAAAGTATATCATAACTAAACACAATATGAGATATAATTAAAGAACTTATAAATTATAACTAAAATAATATCATAACTAAAGAAGAAAATTAGTTATAATTAAAGAAGAAAAAGATATAATTAGAGGTGTATATAGTACACCATTTTTAAAAAAGTGTATATTAGAATTTTTCATAACTATTATAAGTGTTATAGAATACATACAAAACATCAATGTTGTATATCATATAATCATCATATACATATATATATATATGTAATTAGTGTGTTTATCTGTTTTTAAGTAGCACATTTTAAGGGGGTTTTTTTTTTCTAAAAAGAAATAAGTATATTTTTTTGACTTTTTATGAAAAAAATATACAAAAAAAAAAAGTAGAGAAGTGATGTGACCTAAAAAAAATAAAAAGATAAAAAAAAATGAGCTAATATAGGGGATGCCAAATAATACCTAACTTTATCTATTTTATACGGATATCATTTGAGAAATACTTATTTTCTATATATTTTTCATCGTAAATTCAAATAATTCACAAACCCAATACTTTATGTAAATTCAAATAATGCACAAACCTAATACTAATTTCACATGAACTCTATTTAACAAATATTTCCTTCACAAACACCAATTTGAGTTTTACATGAAATCTAACTATAAAATCTTTCTATATGGATTATACTTGATTGTAAAAAATATTTCCTACATTATTTTATATAATCACAACTCAAATGAGAAAAAATTTATACAACAAATGATACTCTGGAAGGATCTCTGAAATTTGGATTTACTACTTAAATTAGATTTATTGCTTGAATTATTTTTTCAATTGCTGAACAGTAAGCTTTTTTCTGTTTTGACATCATATTACAGATGATTAATCACTTCACACACTGAGATTTAACTATCGTTTGGATATTTTCATTTATTTTTTCTTCTTCGGTTTAGATGTTGTTATGAGATTCTTTCTTAATTAGCCTTTGTTAAATTTATTTTATATAGTTGATATTTTAATTTAATTAAAAATATTTATTTTACAATCTTATAATCTAGGACAAATTATATTAAACCCCCTGAAACTATCAGTCATTTACAGTTTACTCCCCTAATATTTTAAACCTAACAATTACCCTCTCAAACTATCTTAATTTGAACATTAAAAGTCTTTTTATTAGTCATTTGTTAGATATTTGGATGAAAAATTATCAAGTGCTGTGCACATGATGATTATATTAAATTTTTACAAAAGATAAGGGTAATTTGGTTATAAAATTTGATATAATCATCATCTGCACAACACTTGACAATTTTTCATCCAAATATCAACAAATGACTAACCTAAAGACTTAATGTTCAAATTTAAATAGGTTGGGGGAGGTAATTGTTGAGTTTAAAACATTAGGGAGTAAAGTGTAAATAACCGATAGTTTGAAGGGGTTTAATACAATTTTCCCTATAATCTAATATATATATATATCACATAAAATCATTATAGGATAATCTAACTACAACATATTTATATTTAATTTTTTCAATAAATTTTATATAGTTTTTATTTCTACATATTTTTATTTTCTAAATTTATATAAAAGACAATTAAATAGTTAGAATTAACTTTAATTTTATATTACTAATTCTTCTTCTAATTCAACTATTATTTTTAATATCAAAATAAGTATTTATTCTATTATCTTATAATTAATATATATCATACAAAATTATTATATGATAATTATACTTTTATAATACTATAAAACTAAAATTGTCAAAATACACAAATAATTTAAGTAAAATTAATATATACAAGTATTCAAGTAACACTTTTATAGAACGATAACGTAAAGATTATCAAAATAAATAATTAAAATCATATTTTAATTTTAATTTTAAATTAAAATTAAAATTATTTTTTTATAACACACATAATACTATCAAATATTTTTTTTTTTTAAAATAATAAATGTATTATAAAGATCAACTGTTAGTTAAATAAATCTCATCTCACAAACAAGTACTCCAATTAGTCCCAATTTTTTTCTATTGATCTTTTAAGTCCTATTAGTGGAGAATTTCTTTTCATGTAGTTCTATTTTTCGATTTTGGTAGTATTTTAGTGGACGACTATACTCCTTTATTAATATGACAAGTATGATGTGACACTTTAATGTGGTAGGTATTAATTTGACACTCTAACGTGTCGAATATAATGTGACATTCCAAAAAAATTAAAAATTCCTTAATGTACTTTTCTCATATGTGACAACGTGATGGGTATGATGTGACACTCTAATGTGGCAGGTATTAATTTGACACTCCAACGTGTCGAATATAATGTGACATTCCAAAAAAATTAAAAATTTCTTAATGTACTTTTCTCATATGTGACAACGTGATGGGTATGATGTAACACTCTAAATCTTTTACTAAAAAAAAAAAAAAAAAAAACTAAAAACTTCTCAATATGTACTTTTCTCAAATGTGACAACATAGCGGATATCATGTGACACTTCAAAAAAATTAAAAACTCCTTAGTGTACTTTTATAAAATTTGATAACGTAACAGGTATAATATAACACTCCAAAAAAATTAAAACTCCTTATTGTATTTTTTTCAAATGTGACAACGTGGCGGATATGATAAGACACTCCAAAAAAACCTAAAAACTTATTAGTGTACTTTTTCAAAATATGACAACGTGACGGGTATGATGTGACATTCTAAAAAAATAAAAAATCATCACTATACTTTTTTCCAAATGTGACAACGTGATAGATATGATGTACACTCCAAAAAAATTAAAAACTCATTAGTGTACTTTTTTCAAATGTGACAACATGACGAGTATAATGTGACACTCTAAAAAAACTAAAAACTCATTAGTATATTTTTTTCCAAATGTAACAACGTGATGGAGATGATGCGACTCTCCAAACAAATTAAAAATTCATTAGTGTACTTTTTTCAAATGTGACAACGTGACAGGTATGATATGACACTCCAAAAAAACTAAAAACTTATTAGTATATTTTTTCTAAATGTGATAACGTGGCGAGTATAATGTGACACTCCAAAAAAATCAAAAATTCATTAGTGTATTTTTCCCAAACGTGACCTTTGACACTCTAACATGACGAGTATGATATGACACTGCAAAAAATTAAAAACTCCTTAGTGTACTTCTCTCAAATGTGACATTCCAACGTAGCAGGTATGATATGACACTAAAAAACTCTATAATATACTTTTTTTAAATGTGACACTCCAATGTAGTGGGTAAATGAGTCATTACACATCAAAAAAAAAAAAAAAAACTAAATGGATTACAAGAAAAAATATGGGACTACATGGATTACAAATTCAAAATATAAGGCTTATTAGTCAATCTCTATATATATAACCCATCATATACTTTGATATTTTATATAATTTAATAATTATGAATGTTTCAAATTAAAAACAAAATGTTTTGTGTAACACTAAACTCAATCATGTGTGTTATATAATGCCCATTAAATAGTAAATATTAATGTACCACGTCAGACGCCGCAAGTTCTACAATCTAATGTTGTTTGAAACAAAAATTTAAAAAAATAAAAATAAAATTTAGAGCCAGAGAGTCGTTTGTCCGAAATATGACGATCTGTTTGATAGTGTTGTAATAAATAATTTGCCGCCCATACCATTATTAGGCACTTCTTCACCACTAATTTGTGTTTTGTGTTTTGTGTTTTTGTTTTTGTTTTTTTGATTTTTATTTTTTTGTGGAGTGGTATGTGTATAGACATTCGCTTTCACCGACCCAACAGACATCACCCCACCACATTCTTCCACACATTATTCTCATTTTTATTTTTCAGCCTCTCTCCAACCTCACTTTACTCTCCAAATTCAACTCTCTTTTCTCTACTTATTTAATCCCAATCAATATATCTATACAAATATTAT
The DNA here is from genome assembly GCA_036172215.1 of Camellia granthamiana. NCBI lineage: Eukaryota > Viridiplantae > Streptophyta > Magnoliopsida > Ericales > Theaceae > Camellia > Camellia granthamiana. The sequence goes on along the minus strand of CM069911.1, from coordinate 91,809,084 downwards.
TCACAGCAAAAAAAAAAAAAAAAAAAAGAAGAAGAAGAAGAAGTGCACATACATATATGTATATTTAGCATCAATTGTACCTTAAAAAATAAATATTAAAGCATCAATTTACACCTGCTGTAAAGGGTAATATTTACAAAAATGTCATATATAGGATCCACATCAAATGACCACAATGAGCCAATATAAGCATGTGGCAAAGTAAGATGGTTACTATTAAGGGGCACGCTTAGCAAAAAGGGGCGTTCCATATGGTAATTTTGTAGACCTTTTAGAACCTATAAAATCTTAATATTAACGGAGGTCCAGCTTGTCTCATGTTTGAAATCAAGACTGGACCGTTCAGTCTGGTCCATGAGCTCATTTTTGGATCCCGTTTCGATAATCTGAACTGCTAATGTGTAGAACTCGTCGAGTAATATATTCTTATAAAAAAATCACGTTGATCACATATCGATAACTATTTGATTGGATCATATTTTTGTCAACCGTTTATTTTTTCATCGTCTATTTTTTTTTTTTTTATACAAATCTGATCCAATCAAATAGCTATCGATATTCGATCAACGTGATTTTTTTAAAAATATAGTACTTGATGAGTTCTATATATTGAACGGTTCGAATTATCAAAACGGGACCCAAAATGGACCCATGGGTCGGACTGGACAGTTGATCTCAAACATGAGACAAGTTCACCCTATTAACAATGCAAACTTTCAAGTTTGGCATCCCAATATAAGTACACTTATTTCATCTTTTTATCTTTTTTGGGTCACATCAATCAACATCTCCTCTCTACTTTTTCTACACATAATACAAAAAAAGTCAAAAAGTGCACTTATTCTAAACTTCCCAAACTTTTTCTTTCTAAAAAAGAGAGGATTGCAAACATATTAGCTCTCTCACGTATTGGTATAAGCCACAGTTTTATCCACTGAATCGATTCGCTCAAGGAGAAGGTTCTCTTTGCCACATTAACTACACTACTTGGACAAATGTTGTCATTACGCAAGATTAGGAAGGTTTAGAGAATTGTCAAAACATGATAGAACAAAGATATAACCCAACTTCGGTAAATAATTGGTGAATATGTGCTTACAATTAAATTTTTTTTATATATATTTTTTCCCTATTTTTAACTGAGTTATGGACTTTGAAACCATGTGTTATTGCATTATAAATTATAATATATAGAGAGGTGCTATACTCTCAAAGATAAGTTGAGTCTGAATAACAAAAAGCCTATCACTGGTCTATTTGTAAAACCCACAAAGCAACGGCCAATTACAACACTGCATAGGGTTGAAATCTATTGTTGTTTTTGGACCATGCATCATTTTGCTAATATATATTATCAAAAGAATTGAAGGACCCATATTAATTGCTAGACAATTAAAGTCTTAGATCATTAAGAAATTTATAATCAAGTAACTTTGCTTAAATTTTAACTATTTTTCAATGGTTTGGCCACTCTATAATGTCATATTAATATTTTGACATATTACAATATTTAAAATATTATAATTTGATAACGTTATCCTAATTTTAATTTCACAATTTGACGTAAAAATATTATTAATGAACCCATTATGAGAGGTTAAGAGGAGCAATGTCAAATTTTGACAAGTGATATAACAGATTATTTGAGAGCTTTCTCATGGAGCTATGACAAACCATTAGAGTTGTCCTAAAAAGTGATTAAAATTCAACCTCTCCATTTCACAATGAAAATAATACAAGTTTGAGGCTAACCCAAGTTGGGAATTTCAATTCCCACCAACTATGGTCCCAATTATTGATCTTTTTCTTATGACTAAAAAAATATAATAGAATAAATATATAAAAAGAAAAATACCATATAATTTGGAATTGTTGACAACCAAAAGAAATTAAAAATATATATATAGTGTAAATGACAAAATGAAAATGGGATGGAAGAATGGAGAAGATACTTGACCATAATAACGACAAACTAATTTCTAAACATTAAAACAAAATTAACAGCCAACCTATCATTATCTAATGTCAAATCTCTTGCAATCTTACCTAACATTATGCTATAATTAAAATTTGATGAGAAAATATATTAGATTTTTATCATGAAAAATAAATTAATGGTATAAATTTAAAGTTTTTGTTGCGGAATTAAACCTTGAGGGAATCTTGGCTATTGATTTCACTCTCGTTTTTTTTTTTTTTTAAGGTGTGTTTAGAGTTTGACTTTTAGGGGTTTTTTTAAACTTTTTTATGAAGTAAAAAAAAAAAAAGAAATGTTAGGTTTGGTTTTCAAAATCACTTTTCTTAAATTTTGAAAAAAAATAAAAATTAATTTAGTGAAAAAATAATAATTCAAAAATACTCATCATTTTCATATGATTTTATCTTTTTTGAGGGTGCAAATTATATTTAGAAATTTAAAAATAATTTTTAGTATTTATTTTTGTCAAATTGATTTCTAATTTTTTTCAAAAAAATTCAGAAAATTGATTCTAAAAATAAAACCAAAAAATAACCATTTGTTTGACTAGTCACTTTTTTTAGCTTTTTGGCTAAAATAACCAATAAAGACAAAATAAGTTAAAATAGCCAATAAGACAAAATGTCACATTCAACTCATAAATATTTCATTTTTTCTCTCATAACCATCAAATCAACTACAAAGAGAAACCAACAATCTTCTCAAATACAACTATTTTAGTTAGGCTAAAATAGCTAAAAACCCAAATAACCAACTAAAATAACCAACTTCCCAAGCAAGGCCAATGACTTTTAAAAGTTGCATGAAAAATTGAATAACTTGGGGTTGTTGGCGCCACACTTAAATCATCCAATGCAAAGGCGACACATGGCAAGTAAAGGGTATTTAGGTACCGAAAAGTCCCGCTTTCAAAATTGTTCACATGAGCTGCGAATGTAAGTTTTCAACTGATAAAGATGCTGAACAACACGTGAATGGCACGTGAAGAAGGAGTTAACAAGAAGCAGTTGCTAGTGGTTACACATACACGAAGAAGAGTTCATCGCCCTAAGAAGTAGCGAGAATGAAGGATATCATAGGAGAAGGTAGCAGTCTAACTGTTTCGAAGGTGCCAAGAGAAGGCTATAAATAGATGGAAGCAATGACAGAAGAGAGCTCCAACCAAATCCAGACTCTATTTCTTTGTCTATTTCATTTATCTTTAAATTTTTGTGCTTTACTTTTATGCACTGCATTTACATTTTGTAGGAAGAGATTATCCTTGTAATTCCAAAACCCGGTCAATTTAAAAGTTTTCAAGTTGCCCTTACTAAAGGTAACATTTTGTAATTGTTTATTCAGTTAATCAATTATAATTCCTGCCTAGTCTCTCCCTCCAATTTTGTTACGAATTTGAGTTAAAGCTTTAGTTCATCTTTTCAACACAATACAGTGAAATCTTCTTCATTGGTGCTAAAAGAAACTTAACACAATCGCTTAATAAAAATTGACATTTATTATCTGTAAGGACTTTTCAAATCCTTATAGGTACGCTTGAATTACATTTTTAACCTTCAAAATGTCAAAAATAGTCAATTGAGGTATATAATTTACTTTTTAATGACTTTTTAATTTTTTTTTAACTAAAAAAACAATTTCTCAAACAACCAAACACAAAAGAATCACTTTTAACGGGTTGCTAAAATTTAAAGCATTTTACCATACTTGGTAACAAAATTATCAAAAAGCTAACATTTAACATTTTAACATATAATAGTATGGGCAATGGGTTCTTTTTTTAAAGTCCCTAATATTATAGTTTTAGAAGATAAAAGACACTCAAAACTTTTATACTAGTTGAGGTCTCTAAAACACACGCGCATTTTACATCCAATTATTAGACCAAAATACCCTTGTTGGGATCTTCGATTATGGAGGGAGGATGGTCAACAACAACGCCAAAGTCGGTGTCGAAGTAGATGTGGCCATTTTTGTGGTCGAGAGAATAAGCAATGGACTGAGGCTTGACCTTTTTCATTGCTGGAAAATGAGCTTGCCGCCGAAACTGCTGGTGATGGTAGCGGCGGTGGTGGTGGTGAAAGCAAACTACTCATTGTTGTTGTTGTTCTTGGAATGAGACATAGAGAGCAATCAAAGAGCTCATTGTGAGAAGAGAATCCCAAACACGAAGAAGAAAAGAAATAGAGAGAGAGAGAGAGAGAGAGAGAGAGAGAGAGAGAGCTTGCTATGGCTTGTTTGATTTTCACTAGAATTTCTTTGGTCACATCACAATCCCCTTGGAATTTCTCTAAGTATGTTTGTGTGTTCATGTTTGGAATTTCTCTAGACATTTTCACTGAAATTTTTCTAGACAGATCACAATGCCCTTGGAATTTCTCTAAGTATGTTTGTGTGTTCATGTTTGGAATTTCTCTAAGCATTTTTACTAGAATTTCTCTTGACACATGATAATCCCCTTGGAATTTCTCTGAGTGTGTTTATGTGTTTGTGTGTTTGTGTTTGGAATTTTTCTGGGCATCACACATTTACCTACTACTCTCTTGTGCATTTGATTTTCACTGCACACATTACACACTTGCATGTTCATTTTTCTGGCACATTTGATTTTATCTGAAATTCTTTGTCATGTTGATCTTCTTTGGCCATCACAGACTTGCAATCTGACTTGCATATAAAATTTATCTGCTAATGTAGTCAGAGAAATATATATTCTCTACAAATATAGTCAGAGAAATTTACTTGCATGTTGATTTCTCTACCACATCTATTTTTCTCTAAAATTTCTCTGCAAATGTAGTCAATATACCCACTTTCTCTTTCTCCCATTTGATGCACCATTCAAAACCTGGAACCCAAGAGCAATGAACTTCTTGAATAGCAATGGAATTGAAAGCATAGAGAAATTTTAGAAGGTCCTTCAAATTCCTATTTAGATCCTCCAAATTTCGCTAGATTCGTGAGTTTATTGTTGTCCATGATCATCCATTCTTTAGTCTTCAGCAGAAAGATCAAGGACTCAGCCTTATGGTAGCGAACGAGGTAGACAGGATGGGCAAGAACGCGAAGGCGGTGGAGGGGGGGTTTGGGACTTGGCATCGAAGACATGGACGAGGCCAGAGTGGAAGCCGGTGGCGATGAAGCGGCTGTCGGAGCGGAAGAAGGAAGAGGTGGCAGTGTTGGAGAATGAAAAGATGATGGATTTGGGTTCTAAGGTTTGGGAAGAGAAAGATCAGAGAAATGGTTGAGAGAAAGAGAAGAGAGACTTGAATCTATAGAGAGAGGGAGAGAGGAATGAGGGTAAAGTTGGTATGTTTTTTGAATAAAACGAAACCAAAGGGTGTGAAGGACCTTAACTAAAAAAAAAAAAAAAAAAAAAAAAAAAAAATTGTGGACCTCTCCTACTACTCAAAATTGGAGAGGAATGTTAGACCAATTTTTTCTATGGGCAATGCAATTTTGTCAAGAGAAATTCGATAATATACCCAAAAAAATAAATATATAATATATCCTAATTACAATTTGATGTAGTTTTTAGTTATAACTTATTATGATGTTAGGTATGATTTGATTATGATTCATTATGGTGTTTTGTAATTTTTTTTGTTATAACCGAATAAGCTTTTAGTTATGTCTTAAGTAGTATTTAGTTATGACACATTATGATTTTGATCATGACTTAATTACAACTTCATTGCAGTGTTGATTATGACTTACTTATAATATGTTGTGGTTATTTTTTTTAATTATAGATGAATTATTTATAGCCATATAAATCGTTTCAATGTATGCTTTTAGGCACTTATTAAGCTTAAAAAGCTTGTGCACTTTTTATTACACTAACATATAAAATTCTTTTAAACTTTTGAATATGTGACCTAAGGGAATACATTAATAAAATCTTAATTGGATATGTTTTTAATTATACTTTAGGTGATATTTGATATAATTTATTGTGATTTATTTAGTAATAACTAAAATTTGTTTGATTATAGCTTGAAGTAGTATTTGTTGGAAAAATAATGGTTTTTTGGTGACTTTAATGTAATATTAAAGTGGGTGTCAATCCTCAATTGAGGTGGATTAAAGTGGGTTTGGATTCTTTGTAATGATATATTTACACCACAAAAAGAATGACAAAAAACTATTAAGATTTGAATGAGAAATTGACTCATTAAGTTGGCCTCATGAAAGTGGTGTTAAGAAAGGTGTAAAACCTTCTATCTCACATTGATTGTAGAAGAGAGCATTGATGGGTATTTAAATCTCATTTTTTGCCTAAGGGTATGAGCCCTTTGTGGCATCCAAATTTTTCGAAGGAAAGGAGTTATAGATGCTTCAAGGATGGACTTGGGCCAAGACTATGGTCTAGGTTGGTTATGGAAAAATTGTCACACGTGCGCGCACCGCCAGCTAGCCCGGGCCTGTGTTTGTGGTCCATGATCCGTGGATCGTGGATCTTAGGCTTGGGCTTGGGGGTTGCTGGACTGGATTGAGTGTGGAGTTGAGCTTGGCCCACCCATCTTAATCTTTTTGGGCCAAGACAATGTTGTGGATTGTAGAATTATACACATTACACAAGTGTATAAAATGTATATAACTCCTCTATAATGATGATGAATTATTCCAACAGTTTTGCAGGTTTAGTACAGAATTCATTTCTGCATTTGTGATGGGCCTTGATGGCAAGAGTTTTTTCCTTTCTCCATCCATGTGTATAAAAGGACGCCCTCTCCTTCATTTTCATCATCCAGAATATTTGTTCTTCTTGTCTTCAAAAGTTTTCCTTCAGTTTTATATTCTTCCTACTGAGATAGTGTTGCCTTACTTCTGTTCGCCGAAACTACTCAGTCGATGCACTGTTGTAGTTGGTCTAACCGTCGTATCATGGGAGACAGATGTCGAAGAACCTTCAACACCCAACCGGTGAGGCAACGAATCTGTTTTAAGGACACTGTTTAGTGCAGGCTTCGGTTTGCTTTCCTTTTTGCCATTTTATTTTATTATGTATTTCTATTCAACTTGTAATTTGCAGCATGGTTCTTATTCTAAATTGTTAATTATGAATCTATTTATTTTAGTTAATTACACAATTTATATAACAAACTTAAAACAGACTATATATTTTCCATAAAATTGGTTAAATAAATTCATATGTATTATAAGTTATTTGTTTCTGTGCATTCCTACTATAAAGTAAATTACCGAAATTATTTCTGGGTAGCCTACTATGAGTGTCTCATTGTAGCTTTTGTGATTCTTGAATAATAATAAAAACATATATATATATATATATAGATCTACCAGCTAGTGGCCACTGTTGCTTTCCATACTTGTATGAATTCGGATTGTGTTCTTTAATTAGATGAGCCCACTGTTATATCTATAAAAACATGAGTAGCAATAAGAATTGTAGCATACAGATAAGCTTATTGTTTTGCATGACTAATAATAATAAATAAATATATATAGTAGTCTACTGTTGTCAATTGCATGTTTAACCTGGAATTCATGAGTAGGAATAATAAAAATCATATCTCATGTGCAATATTTTTTTTAATTTTTCAGCTTAAAATACTTTGTGTGCTCATTATTTGATTTTACTATTATTTTGTAATATAATTTCATGAGCATGTTGTTTTTTTTTTTTTTTTTTAATTTCCTATCATGATTTGTATGCTTCTTTTTTTTATAGTTTCATAACATAATTTGCATGTTCAAAATTTTCTAAATTTTAATTTTTGTTACATCCTTATTATTTCTAAAGTTATCTGTATGATCTTATTACATGTTAATTACTACAAACATTCACATGTGTATTACATGATTATTGTTTTGTATAAATTCATATGTAACTCTTGCATTTTAATAGAATTTTAATTATTTAGAAGTTATAAGGCTTTGTAACTTGTGTAATAATTTTATATATATAACTCTTGACTATTAACTTTTAATTTAGTTCCTAGAGTTATAGATTTATTTTTGTAACTCATCTAACATTTTAATTAATTAGTTAATTTTATTATTAAATAATTTGCTAGATGGTTTCAAGTAATTTATTATATTTACAGTTTCTTTAGATTGGTTGGTGTGTATTTTCTTGTGTTTTTCTGCTAACTTTCTTTACAGGAATACCTATGCAAAAGTGATTGAAAAAACAAATACAAAACCAAATGAATAGTATTTGGGATGTCGAAACAAAAATGTTTGGACTACTAACCTTTGTGTTGAACAGGAATACCTAAGCATTGAAAGGTTTTTGGACTCAATAGAATCCTTATGGATTGGCTATTTTATTTAGATGTTTGAAGCTTCTTTTTTTTTTTTTTTTTTTTGCTTGAGCTTTCAATTTGGTTGTTTACCAATTTGTAAAAGCAAGTTTTATTTGCTTGTAATAGTTGTAGCAATTGTTTTTAAATTGCTTGTAATTTGGTTAGCAATTTATAAATTGCATGCAAGTTTGGAACTTGGTTTGTTTTAACCTAATTTATCCCCTGAAAAACTTAATTCTCAAAATTGTTTCCCACGGACTAGGAGTCAACATACTTTTGAAGGTTTTGTCTAAGGTTAACTGGGTTTTAAGTGGGACCGATGTGACCCCTCCAGTCTTCCTAGAAACATTCATGACCATGTTCGACCCTAGGGAAGTGGTGAGACTAGTTTTGAATTAAATTGTCAACTTTGGAATTTTCTAGTGTTAAGTTTAATTTATGGAATGCAAAATAGTGAAATTTTGTTATATTTTTCAGAAATGGCAACTGTCACCGATATTGCTACTGTTGCTGCTATTGTTGATGGGGATTAGAACCCCGAGGCAACTGGCTTGCCACCCCCTACTGCTGTGACCTCTATGGTTAACCCAATTGCTGTGATCTCTGTAGTCAACCCTATTGTTGCTCCTACTGTTTCAGGAGACCCGCTCAACCATCCTGAGCGCCCGAAGAAGTTCACAGGAGTGAATTTCAAGAGGTAACAGCAGAAGATGCTGTTCTACCTGACTACTCTAAGCCTTACGATGTTTTTGAGTAAAAATCCATCAACCGTGGAGGAGAATGAGCAAGACAAATAGGAGCTTATGGCTCTAGATGATTGGAAGCAGTCAGACTTCCTTTACTGGAACTAAGTTGCTTGGCAAATTCACTGTTCAACGTATTTTATGCCAAGAAGTCGGCAAACGAGTTGTGAGATGTTTTGGGCAAGAAGTACAAGACCAAGGATGCTGGGGCAAAGAAATTTGTTCGTTGACCGATTTCTGGGCTTCAAGATGGTGGACTTAAAAACCGTCATCAATCAAGTCCAAGAGTTCCAAGTAATTTTGCATGACATTCATGCAGAAGGAATGTACCTGAGCAAATCATTCCAAGCAGCTACACTGATTGAGAAGCTACCTAATGGCTGGAAAGACTTCAAGAACTACTTGAAGCACAAGCGAAAGGAGATGACGATCAAAGAGCTCATTGTTAGGCTCTGTATTATGGAAGACAATAGGAAGAAATGAGGGAGTACCTCCACTGTGAAAGCAAATGTGGTTGAGCATGGCCAGTCCTCGAGGGTGAAGAAAAAGCCACCGACAGGCAAAAGCTCGAAGTTGGGGCCAAGAGGCGATGTCATTAAAAGGCCAGTCTACAAGCCGCAAGAACCTACTTTTAGGTTCAATGGCAAATGCTTCAACTGTGGAAGCGATGGGCATCAGGCAGTTGAATGTCGCAAGAAGAAGAAGCCTTACAAAAAGTACCTTCCACAAAACAAAAGCCGGGCTCACATGGCTAAGATGGAGGATCTATCATAAGATGTAGACGACATACTGTTGTCTCAGAAGTGAACATGGTGGGGTCTAACCCGAAGGAATGGTGGATGGACATTGGGGCCACTCGCCATATCTGTGCTGAGAAGAAGATGTTCACAACCTTCGAACCGATTTCAAACAGTAAGAAGTTGTTCATGGGGAATTCTACCTCCTCAACTATTGAGGGAAAGAACAAGGTGATCCTGAAGATGACTTCAGGGAAAAAGCTGACTCTGAACGATATTCTATTTGTGTTGGACATTCATAAGAACCTTGTCTTAGGGTCGCTCTTAAGCAAGAATGGCTTCCGCATGGTGTTTGAGACTGATAAGGTCGTGTTGACCAAGAGCGGGTCTATGTGGGGAAAGGGTATACGTCGGGCGGTATGTTTAAGCTCAATGTCATGACTCTTGTCCCGAAAATTAATGAGAAAGCTTCTTCTTCTGCTTATATGCTTGAGTCCCCTAATTTATGACATGGTAGACTGGGCCATGTAAATTTTGACTCTTTGCATAGACTAATCAAATTAGATCACATACCATATTTTAAGATTAATCCAAGTCACAAGTGTAAAACTTGTGTAAAAGCAAAATTGACAAAGATTTCATTTCATTCTATTGAAAGAAGTACTGAGCCTTTAGATTTAGTGCATAGTGATGTGTGTGGCTTGAAAGCTTTACAATCACATAGTAGTAACAAGTACTTCATCACTTTTATTGATGATTGCACTAAATACTGTGATGTGTATTTTCTTAAAAGCAAAGGTGAGGCTATTAATAAATTTATTATTTTTAAGAATGACGTTGAGAATTAACTAAGTTAAAAGATTAAAGCTTTACGAAGCGATCGTGATGGTGAGCATGAATCCCTATTTGCTGAGCTGTGTGCTCAATTTGGAATTATTCACCAAACCACAATGCGTTACTCCCCTCAGTCAAATGGTGTTGCTGAGTGAAAAAATAGAACGTTAAACGAAATGATGAATGCAATGTTAATAAGTTCTAGATTGCCACCGAACTTATGGAGGGGAGCAATTCTCTCCACGAATTACATTGTTAATAGAATACCTCGAAAGAATGTAGACAAGACTCCATATGAGTTGTGAAAAGGCTACAAGCCTTCATATAAATATTTACGAATGTGGAGATGTCTTGCAAAAGTAGCGGTGCCTACACCCAAGCGGGTTCGGATAGGACCGAAGTCAGTAGATTGTATATTCATTGGCTATGCTCATTGTAACAATCCCGACCCATGATTAACGCATAATTCACGACTAAAAAGGCTTAATAAGTAATTATAAGCAATTAAAGTGAAATTTTGCATTAACCACCTGTGTGTTGCATTATTTGTGTTTATATCTGTTTATCATACAAAGATCTGTTCATGTTTATGTTTTGTCCTGCAAATTGAAGGCCTTATCGGCATCCGATTCAGAAATTGACTTGGTTTTCGTGTTAATTAGAATTTTCAGAATTTTATAGTAGGTTTAATTGAAATTCGATTCGGAACGATGTTTTGTCCTGCAAATTGAAGGCCTTATCAGTATCCGATTCAAAAATTGACTTGGTTTTTGTGTTAATTAGAATTTTTAGAATTTTATAGTAGATTTTTGAAATTCAATTCGGAACGATTAAATTAGATTAATTAATACCACTTTGCTTAGCTTAAGCCAAATTAATTAATTACCACTAAGCAAGCCTATATAAGGCCACTTCTACCTCTTCCTACACATTTTGACACCCTCATTCCCTCATCTTTTGAGCTCAACGTGAGAGAGAGTGAGAGACTAAAGAACTTGAGACCGAACTTGAGGTAGAGAAGGCCATTGCTAGGAGATTTAGAGAATTACTCATGATTTTGACTAATTGAAGCTCAATTGGGTAGCCTAGGTAAGAGCTCAACCTTGCAACTTTGGAATTGAGTCATTTAGCACATGAATACAAGTGAAATAGGTGAATTCATATGGGAATTGAGCTAGAATTGAAGAAAGCTAAGTCATTCCATACATGCATACATGTTTCATAGCATTTTAAAATTGTTTTCAAAGCTTTTCTCATATGCATGTTGTAATTCTAGCATGGTTTGAAGAATTCATAACATTTCTCACCATTGGACCTCATTTGATCATGTTTTGGAAACTAAGAACTCAAGTGAATATATGCATGACAAGTTCATATCATGTTTTTACATTTCAAGTTGAATTTTGCATATTTGACATACTTTTGGCCCTTGATTTCATGAAATGATCTTCAAATCATAATATTTTACAAGTTCCTACATGTTTTCCAGAATTTTGGCCCAAGAATATGGGTTTTGAGGTGTGGAATTCAAGTTTTGACCTTGGGAGCAAATCTGGAAATTCCAGAATTCTGCTCCTACGCTCAAGCGAAGGAATCTACGCTCGAGCGACCACTCTGAGTGCATGCACTTCCGCTCAAGCGACCAGAAGTCCGCTCGAGCGTGAAATGCATGCTCCCAGAAGTTCTTATGTTTTGCAGGCCACTCGAGTGACAAAAGTTGCACTCGAGCGATGGCATGTCTCTCACGCTCGAGCGAGCATTGAGCAAAAAAGACATGCAACCAACACTTTTGCAAAAGTTTACAAACCACTCGAGCGACAGATTTTGCGCTCGATCGGCCACTCACATTTTGCATGTCTGCTCGAGCGTAGAAAGTTGTGCTCGAGCGAGGACCCATGTTTCCAACATTTTGACCAAATGTGTTTAAGTACATTTTGGCATCCTCATTACATCCTAGGCATTCCTAGGCCAAGATTAAGGCATAATAACGAGGGTAAAATGTAGAAACATACTAAAAATGAAACGTAATGAGTTAGATAAAATCCCAACGTGTGTTTCAAATGTGTATTTGCTATTTGTTGATGTAGGTCACATGCCGTAAACCGTTTGACTAGTCTGCTCTGTCTGTCTGCACCCGAAGCCATCTATGAGTAATAACTTAGTAAAGCTATGTTTAACTTTATTTATTTTTTGTCTGATGAAATAAGATCTGTTTTCTGAAATGTTATGTTTAGTACAATGAATGATTGTCCAATTTCTGACATGTATTCATGGCATCCTTAGCATTATGTGATATCTGTTAGCTGTTACCCGGTATTAGAGGTTCCATTATGGAACTTAATATGTCTGCAATTTGTTACCCGTACCGGAGGCTCCATCATGGAGCTCAGCATGTTTATTCTCTGTTACCCGGATCCGGAGGTTCCTTTATGGAAATGGCTACTCATAACCACCATATGTTCTGTATCTATTCTGTTAATGGATGTACCACGTATGATTAAGCATGAACTATGATTTCTGAATATGAATATGTATCTGATTTCTGAATCTGGTATGGATTTCATTCATTAAATCCTTTACTCCGTTATTATTCACTGGGCTCCTACTCACCATTTATATTATATATGTAAATAATCAGGCACGTGACCAGGCTCAGAGTTGAGGACCTAGCGTGTCAGTTTTTAGTCAGCCAACCTTTGTGCCTCCCGAGGAGGTTCCAGATCAAGTTAAGTTTAGTGGCTGATATTGTGAATGTATTAAGCTTTGTTTCCTTTGATTTTTGGAGAAGATTTCTATTAGTATATACATGGAGTGACGTGTAAATACTATATTTTTTTACATCACTCGTAAGTTTATAAAAGTTTAAAATTATCTATCCCATGTATGTCTTCATAGCTCAATGGATGATGAATATTTTATATATTTGCTTCCACAGCCCCTAATTATATGTTAATTAGTTAAGAGGCCTTTAGCAATCCAAGGATTACTAGCCGATTACGACGCTAAACCTATAGGGGCGGGTTTGGGTCGTAACACTCATAATAGCAATGCATATTGATTTCTGGTGTATAAGTCTGCTATTCCAGATATACACAAGAATACTATCATGAAATCAAGAAATCCATCTTTCTTTGAAGATGTGTTTCATTGTCGTCTCCATAAAGGGGTTCCAAGTTCTATGAAAGAGGTTGAAGGTGACAATGATCATATAGATGATCAAGTAGATGATCAAGCTGAGGAAATAGATGAGCCAAGAAGGAGTAAAAGGGTCAGGACGCAAAGTCCTTTGGTCCAAACTTCTTGACTTATATGTTAGAGGGAGAACCTCGAACTTTTCATAAAGTTGTAACTTTGCCTGAAAGTCCCTTAGGGAAAGAAGTAATGAAGAGTGAAATTGACTCCATTTTACAAAACCACACTTGGAAGTTAGTTGATCTACCCACAGATAGTAAGTCCTTGGGAAGTAAGTGGATCTTTAGAAGAAAGATAAAAGTGGATGGATCAATTGATAAGTATAAAGTTAGACTAGTTATCGAAGGATACTGGCAGCGAGAAGGTCTGGATTACTTTGATATGTATTCACCTCGTATGGTGATTACAATAGCAGCTTTACGTGATCTAGAGATACATCAGATAGATGTAAGCTTTCTTAAATAAAGATTTAGATGAAGAAATCTACATAGAGCAACTCGAGGGGTTTTCAGCTCCAGGACAAAATAAAAAAGTTTGTAAGCTTGTCAAATCGTTGTATGGTTTGAAGCAAGGTCCCAAGCAATGGCATGAGAAGTTTGACAACGCTATGTTGTCAAATGGGTTCAAACAATGAGTATGTCATCAACGTATAGACACAAAATGACATCGCTATGTTGTTAAATGGGTTCAAAATCTATGAGTGTGACAAATGCATATATGTCAAAGACACTGACAGAGGTTATGTCATTTTGTGTCTATACGTTGATGACATACTCATTGTTGGTAGTAATGATGAGATGTTAGAACTACCAAGAGATTGTTAAACTCTAAGTTTGACATGAAAGATATGGGCCTTGCAGATGTAATTCTGGGTGTGAAGATTACCAGAATATCTGATGGTATTGTCACTACAACAAAAATCACATTTTATAACATTCAATGAATGCTATCAAAAGTAAGCAATAGCATTCGTTGGAATGCTATGTTTGCCCATGTTATTAAAAGTGTATCATTTTTAATAACATTTATCGAATGTTATCGTTGAACGCTATCGTAAATATATTATAACAATTTTTGAATGCTATGAAATAGTTAAAAGTTACTAAAAATACCAAAGGATAACATTTTGTTAATGCTATGAAATTGTTTTAATAGCAATCTAGTAATGTTACAATTTACCATATCATAACTAACTAAGAATGTTATAATAAAGCATGCCAACAAACTTTTTGATAACAATTTTTTTAATGCTACAAACACCTCATTATGATAGCAATTTTAAATGCTATCATATAGTATTTATAAATATAATAAAAATTCATTCCAACACCAATATTGAAAACCTAAATCCTGTAAATGCAACAAACACATTTTCATCCATCACATACAAAATGATATCATTATTGAAAAATAACTCATCACCACAAATTTCAAGAAATAATAAAATTTTCATAACATTGTCTTAATAAAGTACCAAAACACAATCTCTCACTACGTTCAGAAAAATAAAAACAAAAACTTTAAGTCATAATGTCGGCATGTACAAGACATAATAACACATTCAAATTCCTTTTTCTGCACCCACAAACTTCCAAGCTGACTTCTATTGCTTCCATCTTCTTTCCAAACCTAATAACTGTAAAACAATAATCAACACATGACAGTAAGTATAATCAGTTTAAAAATAGAGTGTATATCATTAAAAAGGAAAAATAAAAATAAAATTATATCAATAAACAACGTATTTATACCTAATGCTTATATCTATACTCTCTTTCCTTTTCAAAAGCATGTAAGGAAATACAAAGTGACACAGTAAATGCAAAGGAGAATTGCCATTAAGAATTTTTTTTTAAATTTTAAAAATGAATGTTTATTTTTATTTTTTTGATTAGGAAAAAAGGAATTTTATTGATGAAATTAACATACAGAAACCATAACAATACATCAATAAAGGGAGGTGAGAGCAAAAAGCATCATAGCATTACTTTTTAAAAAGCATCATAACAAAAAGTTGAAGTATTTACTAACATAAACACGTTGCTGTGCATAATTTGTTGATCACGTATGCTTTAGCTGCTCACAAATGCTTTACCTACTTTTGTTGGTTTGTCAGTAGAGGCATAACTTGTCACCTTGCCACACATATTTTGGATTATACATGCTTAACACAGAAGTCCATATACACTCAGTTCATTCAGATCATATTTATGGCGCAATAATACCATATCGTTGTTACCTGAAAGCTGTGACTTCCACAAATTCAGTATCAATCTGCAATTAAGAAGGGAAAGAAAAAAAATGTAGTTAACATTAATTGAAAACAATCTAGATTGTTTAATACAAAATCTGAGTAGGTAAATATGTTACAGAGGAAATATATTATGTATGAAGTCCTTACACCAGTTTCCTCCTTGACTTCTCCTATAGCTCCTGTAAATATCTCCTCTGACTTTAACACATCAAATGTAATTATGTGAACACTTGTGTCTTTGATAATGTCTTATAATGTTAGATGCATCAAAGAACATTAAAATTGAAATTTCAGATGGGAAAACACACCTCGAGTATGAAACCAGTTGGAATTTTCAAAAGACCAGCAAGTGCTGGAGCATAATGCTTCTCCTGCACTACAAGCACCTGTGGATGATATCATTAAAAATCTTTGTATTAGAGTGTTAATGGCGGCACATGTAATAGATAGTGGTAGCAATTATGAAAGAACTGTTCTATAAACTCGGTTACTGAGTATGATAAGTCAAGTTTTGTAGCTTTGATTTGCATTCTCTTTGCTACAATGTTGACACAAGCAAGCATACCTCATTTTTGTCATTAATTACAAATCCCCTGACTCCCACTTGGTGTGAAGCATTAGCAGGAAGCATGCAAGGTCCTTCAGGAATCCAATATGTCAACATGACATATCCTCTTTCTGCATGGTGGTACTCAAATCCTTCCTGTAATCAAGTTACTAATTTTACAAATTGCAATGATTTGCGGATAAGAAACCAAGAGTAGAAGAGTTGGCAATCAAAACTCCAACAATTTAAAAAAGTGCAACCCAGTGCACAAGGCTTTTGCTAAAGCCGAATCTAGGGAGTTAGATGTATACAGCCTTACTCCCATTTCTGGAGAGGTGATTTTTGTGAAAATTAAGGATATGCAAGTTTACCTTTATTGCTACAGGAACAAGCTCTGATCTCTCCAGTGGAAGTTTTAGCCAAACTCCTTTCTTCTCCTGCAATTGTATGACATAAGAGAGTAATTACTCTGAATGCACCAGACAAATTTTTAAAAAAAATAAAAAAGGAGAAGGAATTTAATGGGAAAAAAAAAATCAGTAGAAAGACTACAAGCAGAACACAAAATAAAAATTTTGCCACACTTGTGATGGTTTCTGTGAATGCAGTACAAAAAGTTACAGTTTATATCTTACAGAAAATCACTCAAAATCACTGAATTGCTTATGAAGGAAAAATGAGTTAGAAATATAGTTCTAATAAATAGCTTTCAGGTAACAACGATATGGTATTATTGTGCCATAAATATGATCTGAATGAACTGAGTGTATGTGGAACTCTGCAAATAACTTGTCACCTTCAGACATTTTGTGATAATTGTAATGAATATTTTAAAAGTGTATTATAGGCATCAATTCCATTGCCTTAACTTTCATAAGTAGGCAAAAATATAAAATTGCCTACAAATAGTCATGTATAATGAGAAGATCATATGATTAGAGTAAAAAAACAAGAATGCAATAAAGAAAGAGAATCAGAATACCAAATGTCCAATTTTCTATTCCCAAAAATAAAAATAAAAACAATAGAGAAGAGGGTGTGACTTGAACTTAAGGCTATAAATTTGATAATCTAGACTCTTACCATTTGAATTACATACAATATATAACAAATATTTTATTTATTTATTTATGTATTTGACTTGCTATTTATTATATATGCAAGTTGCAAACACCATGATTAAGATTAAAAGAAACATCCAGGACCAAGCAAAATACACAAGAAAAGCACCCACCAGCCACCCAAATAAGTTAACATAGCAGCCTACATATATGAGTCCAACCAAGCCCCATAAAATGCACCAAAAGATAAACGCAAGAGGAAGGAAACTCTGTAAAAGGTAGACCTCATCCTCTATCAAGGGGATACACACTCTGAACCCTAATTCCCTACATTTCCTTCCTCTTATCTTCTCCTTTCCAATCACTAACTTTTGCATCAGAGGGGGTTTCATCGGCCAAGCACCCAGCCAGTCAACATTGACGGTGTGTTCTAGTATGCAAGCAGCAAATTTCACCTCCACACAATAAGGTAGTTGTTATATATGATGTAAATTGGTTACTTAAGTCAAACACTACATTCAGCATTTTTATGCGAATGGGAACAATTGAACAAAGTTTCCACTGGCACTTGGCCATACATCAATCGTAGTTTTAAGCATTCAACAATTTGAACAAGCATTCAATGTATTTATTCCTAAACATTTTGATCAAAGGGCCCATGAGGATGTATTTAGCATTGAACTCCACTTGGCATGCTTGTTTGCATTACACATTTACTAAAGAGAATGAGAAAAAATAAATCGAAGTTGTAAAAAGCATGCAGGGAAGTTATCTTCTTTCACCTTGGTCTAACAATGTCAGTGCCAGAAATAACAATAGATGATGCTCTTCCATGATATGCAATAGGAAGATAGAACCTGAAAATTGATTAAGCATTTTGAACAATTCGCTGGAAAAATGATAAAGTATATAACAAATGAAAAACAGGGTGCTGGTGTTCTAAATTTTTTACAAATGAGTGCGGGAAAAAAAAAACACACTTTGAAACTACCATACCAATTTGCTGGAATTGGATTCTCTGGTCCACGGAATATGGTCCCACAATTCTTTGCATGATGCATGGATGAAAAGAAGTCTGTGCAGTCTCCTATTGCAATAGGAACCAGCATTTCTACCTTGTCCTGAGGCATCATGCATAAGATAACAATTAAATTAGAATGACAAACATATATAGCCCAACTGCATATTCAGGACCACATATACATGCATATATATATCTTACCATAGGCACAAGTGCTTTCTGCCTCAAACTTGCATTGTCACGTAATGCTGGTTCAGTAGCTACATTGAACAATAGAACAGTTATTAATTTAATGTTGGATTTGACAGAAAATTGAGTTTTCATCTTTTTGATGAAGATGCATATACATATATATTCAGTTCCCCCTGTCCCATTGAAGGATCATAGTTGCATTTCAAATCCAGAGTTGTCTACTCCAGTTAAGTGGAGAGAATAACTGCAGAATGAAACTGACTGAGAGAAACTTTTAGCATTACAGACTACTTTGGTAAAAAACATGGGAGAACGACTATAACAAATAGCAATTGTCAAGGCTAGCTCGAACATTAAGTCTATTGGTAAATAAACACACAAGAGCAAAACAACATGCAATAGACACGGACCAAACAGAGCACCAATAAGGCACTAAAGCAGGGCACCAACAAGTCAATCAACCAGAGCAACCACCAACCAAACAAACAACCCAGAAGCAGAACCAGAAAGGTAGCAACTGCAGTGATACCGACTGTAACTTCCAAATTGCAATTATGGACTCTTAGTGTAGAGTTGTTCTCTTGTGTGAAGTTTGTTTTGGTTATTGGGTCATCTGAATTTGTATCTCATCTATGTTTTAGAATAGAGAGAGAGAGAGAGAGAGAGAGAGATTCTTAGCAACGGTGGTGGATGGTTTTGGGGATTGCGTGACTACGCTTTGGGGTCTCCACGAGCATCGTTATGATCAACAAAATCAAAACCCAATCCATACAATCAACAAAATCAAAACCCAATCCACATATATGTATATATATATATGCACAAGCAAAATCAATCCAGCCCATAAATTATACACAAAAAAAATGCATGTATCAATCACTATAAAAAAAATTAGAGAAATAATACTTACAATATGTTCCCAAAATCCTCTCTTTCTGCTGTACTTGAGATTAATTTAGAGGATTTCATATCAAAAAAAAAAAAAATTAGAAACTATAATCAATATATATATATTAATTGATGAAGGAAATCATAAGGGAGAGAGAACATTACCTTTAAAACAACTAAACAATGAAAATGATGAAGCTTCACATAATCGCAGAGTAACAAGTAATCCTAGAAGTATGGTTGTTGATCATCACAATGAGAGAAAAAATAGGAAACTGATTGGGGAGTGGGTTTGCTGAAAAATAAGGGCGCCGGATGTTTAGCGCTCAAATTCTAGGTCTTTCCATTTTATTACTTTTGATAGCATTATATTTTTATTTATAGCATTTATACATAGTAATTAAATCTTAAAAATACGGAATATTTCACAACATGTATTAAAAGCTATTAAAATTATATTAAATGTTATAAAAATTGAAATCTTCTCACCAGATGCTATTTTATTATAAAATGCCATAAATACATCACATTTTATAGCATTTTCAAAAGAATGTTATAAAAAAATGTTATAAAATGTGTTTTTTGTTGTAGTGTGTACTTTCTCAATCTCACTATGCTGAGAAAATACTTGAGAAATTTGGTAAATCAGATACAAGTGTGTTTCGGACACCGGTAGACTTGAGTCTACACTTGACCAAGAATAATGGTGAGAGTGTCTCTTAGTTAGAATATTCTCGAGTCATTGGACGTTTGATATATCTGATGAGTTGTACAAGGCCGGATATAGCCTATTCTGTTAGCAGGCATAGTATATACACGAGTAATCTGAATGTTACTCATTGGAGGGGCATTATGCAGATGTTAAGCTATCTACACTACACCTAGGGTTATGGGTTGCATTATACCAGATACCCAGCAGTACTAGAAGGGTATAGTGATGCTAATTGGATATCTGATATAAAAGACTCCAAATCTGCTAGTGGTTATGTGTTTATCCTCGGAGGGGTAACCGTGTCTTGGAAATCTTCCAAGCAAACATGTATATTGAGATCAATGATGGAATCTGAGTTCATTGCTTTGGATAAAGTAATTGAAGAAGTTGAATGGCTTTACCAGTTCATTGAAGATATTCCACGTTGGTCGAAACCTGTGCCAGCCATTTGTATTCATTGTGACAGCCAATCAACGATTGGACAGGCACAAAGTTATATATATAATGGAAAGTCTAGGCCTATCCGTCGTAAACATAATTCCATACGACAACTACTCTCAAACGGAGTTGTCACTTTAGACTATGTAAAGTCTAAGGACAACAATGCGGATTAGCTAACCAAAAGGTTAAATCGAGTGTTAGTAAAGAAGTCGTAAGAAGGAATGGGGTTAAGGCCTTTAGTGTAAGATGTTACCGGAATGGAAACCCAACCTAGTTGACTGGAGATCCCAAGATCTAGGTTCAATGGGACAACCTAATTGCGTGTAACGATGGTATGTCACTGAGGAGGTTAAACCTCCAGCCATTCCTTTTATCAGTGATATCTGCAAGTGTACAGATTGAGCTGAGCTTTTAATGACTCTAAAATGTTAAGCTGTTGAGCTGAGTATAGCAGGATACTTAAGTAAAGTCACCTATGTGAGTGTGAAGTGGGGCCGCTTCTATAAGAATTGACAAGACTAAATTCTTTAAACCACTCACTGAACCAGACTAGTGTTCTAAGGCCAAACCGAACACAACAGTGAGAACAGAACGATGGTTGGAGTAATTCCTATGTGAGGTCTGTTGTCTTGGTTTACATAAATGGTAGAACAGTTCAAGACTTCGTGTTCACTAGGCTGCCAATAAATCCGATAGACTTCATTAAGAGGGGTTCAAAGCCAAAAGTTACCCTTTCCGATGCCAAGGTTATTCCGTTGAACTCTCTTCGGGTCTTTGTTGTTAAGCGTTATCCGTTTGTTGTTATTTGGTCAATTTTTATTCATGTGGGGGATTGTTGAAAAAATAATGGTTTTTTGGTGACTTTAATGCAATATTAAAATGGATGTCAATCCTCAATTGAGGTGAATTAAAGTGGAATTAGATTCTTTGTAATGATATCTTTACACCACAAAAAGAATGACCAAAAACTATTAGGATTTGAATAAGAAATTGACTCATTAAGTTGGCCTCCTAAAAGAGGTGTCGGGAAATGTATAAAACCTTCTATTCCACATTGAATGTAAATGAGAGCATTGATGGGTATTTAAATCTCATTTTTTGCCTAAGGGTGTGAGCCCTTTGGGGCATCCAAATTTTTCAAAGGAAGGAAGTTATGGATACTTCAAGGATAGACTTGGGCTAAGATTATGGTCCAAGTTGGTTATGGAAAAATTTCCACACGCACGCGTGCTAGCACCACCCGCCCAGACCGAGCCGAGTTCGGGCCTTTGGGTCGTGGATCTTGGATCTTGGGCTTGGGCTTGAGACTTGCTAGACTACATTGAGTGTAGATGTTGGGCTTAGCCCACCCATCTTAATCTTTTTGGGCCAAGCCAATATTGTGGCTTGCAGAATTATACACATTACACAAGTATATAAAATATGTGTAACTCCTCTATAATGATGATAAATTATTTCAGCAGTTTTGCAAGTTTAATACAAAATTCATTTCTACATTTGTGATGGGCCTTGATAGTATAAGTTTTTTTCCTTTCTCCCTCCATGTGTATAAAAGGAGGCCCTCTCCTTTCTTTTCATCACCTAAAATATTTGTTCTTCTTGTCTTCAAAAGTTTTCCTCTAGTCTTATATTCTTCTTAGTAGAGAGTATTGCCTTAGTTCTGTTCGCCGAAGCTACTCAGTCGGTGCATTGTTGTAGCTGGTCCAACCATTGTATCCTGGAAGATAGATATCGAAGAACCTCCAGCACCCAATTGGTGAGGCAGCGAATATGTTTTAAGGACATTGTCTACTGCAGGCTTCGGTTTGCTTTCCTTTTTGCCATTTTATTTTATTATGTATTTCTGTTCAACTTGTAATTTGCAACATGGTTTTTGTTCTGAATTGTTAATTATGAATCTATTTATTTTAGTTAATCACACAATTTATACAATAGTATTATCATCACAAAATACCACAAAATATCCATCATCTTTTAAAGTGTAATTTTCAATATTTATTGTATAATTTTGGGACACTTTTTCACAAATCCCTCTTCACCTACTTTTATTCCATTTAGTCCACATTATTTTCTTATATTTCAATAAAGGGTTGTTTGGGGTGTCCTAAATAAGTGCACTTTTTGTCTTTTTGGATTAAAAAGTTGTGGAAAAAAATATGGATGTTTATGTTAACTTTTTGACTTTTTATGAAAAGGTGTGTAATATAATATTATTACACATGGTAAAATAACTCTTTTACCCTTCCCAACTGACATACCAACAGGGATACGTGTCACCGTTGTTGGGATCTGTGGCTGTTAATAAGTGGTACACCTTGGACTTGCTTCTAACACTGTGCAACGGTAATATTAACATAATTTCAAATTTTTTATTCATTTACTAAACACTGTGCAACGGTCTTCAAAACACGTGGTTGAACTTTAATTTTTTTTGTATTAATTATTTTTTGTTTTCATTCTTTTCCTTTTACCATTAATTTTTTTTTTCTTATAGTCATTTTTTTTTATTCTTTTCCTTTTAACATTTTTGTTTTTATTATTTTCCTTTTTGAAAGAATTTATTTTTTTAATTCTTTTCCCTTTACCATTATTATTTGTTTTATTCTTTTCTTTTTATTCAATTTTTTTTGTTTTCATTCTTTTCCTTTTAACATAAATTTTTTTTTTTTTAATTTTAGTCAGTATTATTCTTGTCCTTTTAACATTATTATTTTTTTTTATTCTTTTCCTTTTAACATTATTAATTTTTTTATTCTTTTCGTTTTTTTATTCAATTAATTTTTTTCCATTCTTTTCGTTTTAATTTTTGTTTTTTTTCTTTTCCTTTTTTAGTCAATATTTTTTTTTATTCTTTTCCTTTTTTTTTTCTTTTCCTTTTAACATTTTTCTTTTATTTTTTATTCTTTTCGTTTTAACATTATTAATTTTGGTTTCTTGTTTTCCTTTTTTCATCATTTTTTTTTGTATTCTTTTCCTTTTTCATGCAAATTTTTTTTTTTTTTGATCGTTTTCCTTTTTGTATTCATTATTTTTATTCAAGCAGAGGTTGCAATTGTTCCATTATTGTCCGAAAATTGGAAACGAGTGGAACACGGACGCACAGTGTTCCACTTGTACGAAATATAACTTTTTTACTTTTTTTTCCTTATTTTGTTTGAGTTGTTATTGCAGGTCTGCTCTGTATTTTTGGGAATTCATATCATAACATGTGAATAAAAAAAGATAAACCACGTACATGCCCAGTCATGATTTATTTATTTATTATTTTTTTTATGTTTTTGTTTTTTTTCTGACCAATGGCTAGAAATAATTTTTTTATGCTAGGTTGAGAACAAATTATTATAAAAGATATTGCAAAAACTTCCCCCATGTTTATATATGTTAATTAGTGGACATACTTCCTTTAAAAATACATTTTGTTGAAAATGTCTACGCTCCGAAAGACATGAAACAATTAAAACCAAACGTGTTTACAAATATGAATCTCAATTACAGATATTAACAACCCTCAACCAATATTCTTGTATTTCCAATTCGCCCCTATCGGTGTGCTTGCCGTACAAGTTCGTTCGTAATGTTCGCTCTTACAACGGCCATTGCAGGGTCGGAGTCCCCTTCCTCCATCACATCAGCATCCCGTGTGTATTCGTCGTGGTCAGGCTTTTGGGGGGCCACGTAATCGTCACTGTCTGGGATAGCCATCGTGACTTCATCAAGTTCGCTATGTCGGCGTATGAAGTTATGTAACGCCATCGACGCACATACAAACGTAACCTGATTAGAAAAACTTAACTTCTGCATATTCCGCAATGCCCCCCACCTAGACTTCCAAGCACCGAATGTCCACTCGATACAACTACGCAGTGACGAATGTGCCTTGTTGAACATTTCGAACTGATTCTGCGGTGTTCGATTTCGATTTTTGGTGATACCTATACCCCTTGTAGGGGGCTAGGTACCCTGTCTTGTTGCTGTAACCGCTATCCACCAAATAGTATTTTCCTGCAAAATTTGTTTCATTTCATTTTCAATTTGACAGTATTGTGTACCACTTAAATTATTCTTCAATTAACTTGTCTTGGTTCGTTTTTTTTTTTTTTTTTTTGTTAATAATAATAATAAATTTGTTGAATAATTTCATTACTAAATTAATTTTTTCCCAATTTTGTTTTCAATTACTCCTTTTCCCAATTTCTTTTGTTCTCAAAAATTATGTTCCCAATTATAGCATTGTTTGTGAATTATAATAATTAATTTTTTTTATGACAATACATTTTCATTAATAAAAATTGTTCTTATCCCAATTTTGTTTTCAATTACTATTTACCACTTAAATTATGTTTCAATTAACTTGTCTCAGTTTTTTGTTCGTTTAATAATGAATTATTCTTATCAATTATTTCGTTAGTAATTTTTTCTTTTTCGATTTTTGTTTTCAATTACTATTTCATTGTGAAGTTCTTTTATTGTGAAAAATTATATTTCCAATTACAAAATTATTTTTCTAATTACTTTCTATTTCATTAACAGCATTTCTATTTCCAATTCTTTTTTAATTAATTTAAATTATAAATTATTACATTTCATTTTCATTTTCACATTCTTATTTACCACTTAATTATTTTTCAAAACTTTTCATTTTCATTTGTTTCATTTTTTAAATTTGTTTGCAAAAATTTTGAACAATGGGAAATAAACTACATTAGACAACTGATTTTGTTGACAAAATAAAAAAAATAAAAAAGACAATAATTTTCACAATTTTGTTGCCAAGAAAATACATTATTGAAAATATTTATATTTATATTTTCTATGTATTCATATTTCTGTTTAATATTTTTTACCTGGTGCGGGGTGCGGGAAGCGATGTTTCGACTCGGTTGTCACGTAGTGCAAAATCCGGCTGTCGTGTATGCTCCCATCCCAACCAGCAGAGACAAATGTGAAGCACAAATTAAAGTCACATACGGCAATTATATTCTGTGTCGACACGACTTTCCGGCCATAATATGATGTGGCATACTCTTGCGAGACACGAGTCATCACGTGCGTCCCGTCCAATGCACCGATGTAGTCCTACGCAACGCACCAATTTTTTACAAATTAACATAACTTAATCATGGTTTTTTTCTAAGCTTTAAAAAAATTACACATTTATGGAAATTGTCATCTTGAATGGCCGGTACTGCTGCTACGACCGTAAATGTGGATGGCCCCCTTGTTGTACTTGTTCGGGCGTGAGACTCCTACTATGTAACCGGTATCATAACTTGCATTACCTCATGAAAATTGCGTGACAATGTCTCCTTTGAGTGTTGGAACCATTCTTGCAAATTTTTCCAAGATAGACCCTGCAATGCACAAATAAAAATGGCTACCTTCTCTTCTAGCGGAACGCCATGCTCCCGCTGCGGCAACGCCAATCCAAAACTGTGAAGCGTGTCGCATAACAACAAGAACACTGGTTGTGACATACTGACAGCATCTTTAAATCGGCCCTGGTGGCCGTTAAACAACTCAAACATCCATAAATGTCCCGAAAGTATTGATGTATTTCGAGGGACTTTGTGATAATGGTTGTAATAATATCTTGCCGCACTACTCCATGCTTCTACCAAGTTGTG
Organism: Camellia granthamiana; assembly: GCA_036172215.1. NCBI lineage: Eukaryota > Viridiplantae > Streptophyta > Magnoliopsida > Ericales > Theaceae > Camellia > Camellia granthamiana. Next base: position 91,782,591 of record CM069911.1, on the reverse strand, counting down.
ATCAGTTTCGACCACCATTTTCGTCGCAATTTCATCGATAGCTTCCCGGGATGTACCATGTTGCACGCGGTGACTCGGACCTGCGTCGTTCGCCATTTGGAAATGTAAGAACGAAAAATGTGAAAAACTTGAAAAACTTCCAAGGAAATAAACGAGTTCTGGGTAGATGGAGAGAGAGGGACAGAGAGAAAACCACACTATGAACTAAAAAGGAAAAAAACACTACAAAGGGGAAGAATATAATGGCCAAGGTTGTGGGGGCCATTTTGTTTCATGTGCGTAGTTTTTTGTGATGTAAGGGATTAAATAACTTGTCAAGGGTGCCTACATGTTTGATTCTCTTTTTTGTGGGAACCAAAAAAAATTTAATAATGTTTGTGCAGCCAGGATAATAAACTGGACAGCTTGTTCTGGTATGATTTTTGTGAAACAGTGTTCACACAATTTCATTTTGTTCTGTTGCATATTTGTTGTGTTCTCTACCTATTTTTCATATTTTATAGTCAACATTTTACTTTGTTCAAATAAATAAAATAAAAAAATGTGTTCACAATACAAAAGTGTGCACAAAATAATTGTCAACAATAACATGTGGGCCAACAATTTTTTTAATACAAATATCATTATAATTTGATTTTTTATACAAAATTCAACATTTTTATATTCAATTCCTTTTATACGTTGTAATTAACTGTTTCATTTTTTATATTCTAATTGTTTTCAAGAACTGATTGAAGAACTGCTCTGCAATTTGAACAAAATGACAGTTTCATTTTTTCAATTTCTTCATTTTGTACACTAATAAATTTGGAGAACTGTTAAATATTTTCGGGTGTAATATTGGATATATCTTCATTCCACAAATTTTTTTACACAACCAAAATCATTTATGAACCGAGACATTTATGAACCGAGACAACCATTTATACACCAAATAAACAACAAACAAAAAATATAAGCAATTCATATTCGTTTACACATGAAATGAAAACTGATTTGGCAAATGTAAAATAACAAAAGCTGTCCATCACATACAGGGTACGCACATATTGACTGAAAAAGGAATTTTTACACGTCCAGATTCCCATAATTGAAGCAGAGTAATTGTCAACAAGTTGCCAAACACAATAGTGTTCACGTGGCTGCTGCAGTGATGTGAGGGATACATCCATTACATCACAAAGCAACCTACCTAATGAAAAAGCTCTGCTCTACAATTGTAGCACCTGTCCAGATTCTCACAAATAGACAATATTGAAGCAAGTTGACAAACACACAGCAAATCACGTGCCTGTTGCATAAAAAGTAATACAACATCCAACACATCACACACCGATTCCATAATAAAAAAAGCCTACAGCCACTGTCAAATCTATTTGTAAAGGAAGGAAAAGAAAATACACACACTCACGGGTTGTTGGCAAGGGAAAAAAAATGTAAAACAAACATAGGAGGTAGCAACATGGTAGAAAACTAATGCAGGACAGTAATGAAACATGAACCCTTTCTGGTGACTAAAGCCATCAGAACCACCCAGTCATTTCGAGGCCGTGACTTGGCGCTGATGGGCCACCCATATTCTGGAACTTCTTCATTCGCAGCCAAGTAATGACTGCTGCGTCCGTCGGAATCTGCAACAATATTGCTTGATTTGTCGGATTGTCCATTAGCGTCAAACCATAAGGGATTAGTGGGTCTTACGGGTCCAAGCCTTGTAGGGAGTACAACCTTGCCATACACTTGCGAATGCAGTCCGAGGCCGAATCTCCATACTCATGATGCACGCAAACTTCTCGTTGTTGTAATTTAACTGAAGACGCAAGGTTTTCCATGTTATTCGCCAAGAGCGATGCTTCCTCACTCTGCCTTTTTTTTTCTGCTGTGGGTGTGTTGAGCGACTGAATTTGCATTTGCTTCCGCCACTCGTAGGTGTGTCATCAACGTGAATTGCCGATGACGCAGCATGTACAGTGACCGGGGTGTCCTCCTCTTGCGCACAAGTGTGGTGGACAGTGTGTTCATGCTGCACAGATGGCTGGAAAGGGGGCAAACCACTGTTGTCCTCGCAGTCTTCTTCGTCTACCAGCAAAGGATTGTCCTTGGTGGCAACAGGTTCGAACGCTGCCCCTGGTGTCCATGCAAATTTCCCGGTTGCCGTTGCACCTTCGTACACCCTTCGCATTAGGTCCATATGCTCCAACGGTTTCGTTTTGAACTTCAGTGCATTCTTGTCAATCTGGGAAAAACCAAAACACGTAAACATAACTTAAAACAAGGAATGAGGAGAAACACAACAGCCATGATGCATGTTTACATCAAAATATAAAAGATGAACCAAAGAGAGATTTTGAAAAAAGAATCCAAAAAAGAGATTTTGAAAGCTTTTTCAAATTTTCTAACTAACCAAACAAAAACCCTACAATTTTTTAAAAATTATCTAAAAACGAGGAACTAAATAGAGTGAATAGTATGAACCAGTAGTCTACAATTACCAAAATTTTCTATCATCAAAACTAAATGTCTGTATTTATAAACGCAAGCACTGTTTACATTTACATTTTAAATATAAACATTTTAATTAAAACAAAAAATTTTGATGATAAGAAAAAGAAAAAGAAAAAGAAAAAGAAAAAGAAAAATACTTCATCTACATAATTTTTCTTCCATAAACCTCTCGAATGACGTGACAAGAAAAAGTTAAATTAATGATTCACATTCCTACACTCTTCTCTTCCTTTAAAACTTTATAGTCATTCTTGCCAAGTCATTTAAAAAGTTTATAGAGTAAAAATTAGGTAGATATAGCACTGACTGAGGTTAATAACTAGGCTGCATCTGACTGAAAAGCAGCTAGCAAAAATGAGTGTGGTTGACACCTTTAATAGGAATACAGATTTCCAAGCTTGAACCTCTAAGAAAGCAGCCTTACTACCAAGGCAATTGACTTGGGTCGAGAGAATTAAAGAAAGTGAATTTCCAAGACAGCACATGTTTTCACTGACTGCATGGATTTTCATATGAGGAGCCATGAGAAAGGCTAGATATTATGATTGAGGAATCAAATTGTTCTCTACAATTTTCCTCTCATTTTTTTTCTAGTGGGGGAAGGGTAATGAATAAACGGCTTCAAAGCTCCAAGCTGAAGTTTCAGAAATCAAGGGGGACGAAATAAGAAGGCTCAAACCTGTTCTATCCACCATCAATCCCACTCTCTCTCACTACAAAGACCAAGGGTTTTGACTGTAACTCCAAGTATAAAGGATCCATCACTATTATTATGAATCCCCTGAGGCGTATTGGTCTAAACACAAAAGGCATAGGAGATCTCTGCCCCTTCCCCTGTAGAAGATTGGGAGGGGCATTTTCTGAACTCTAAAAATGCCCAAGTGTTTTGATAAGAGTCTTCTTGGGAAACGTAGAATCCCTCAAATTGATGGTAAGAGCGGCGAAAAAGAGAACGAGAAGCCACGTCTAAGAAAGTGAAGAATATAAAGGGAAGCTATGCTCTACCTCAATAGTATTGTTTGAAAAATAGAATAATGCAAATGGTCTGATTCTACATCTTCTAATGCTCTATAATATATACCACTATTCCACAATATTAATTATCACTCTAACTCCCATAATAGACACAATGGGAAAAAAGAATTATAGAACAAGGAGACACAGCTAAGAAAAGGAGGAACAAAGAAAAGGAGGAACAAGGAACAAAATTATGAGGACAAATAAAAAAGTTTAAAAAATAAAAATTACAATGTTCTATTAAAGTTCTCCATCAATCATCATGAAATCTTTATTTACATTTCATTTCGGACAAAACCCTACCCATGACATTTGAGTTTGTAGCAAAGGACATAATTGAGATAGTTTATAAGGTTAAAATATTTTAAATAAATTAAAAATATTTATCATTAAAAAGAATAATTTTATGTTGCATAAAAAGTCTGTTCCAATGCGCTTCGACCTAGTTGCAGAACGAGACATAGAACAAGTCCATTATACCATCTATTATGTCTTCAAAAGAGACTTTCTTAGTTCATTATCTGTGTTGTTGGATTTGATTAGTCTATTAGGCTTAGATGCAAAGGTTGGGAATGTTGTATATTTTACAAATTTCTTGTATAAAAATGTGGTGGGCATCACATATCATTGTTTGTAGAGTACATATTCTGTAGAATGGCTCATAATGCAGCCAAAGGAAATTCTTCAAAGTGAACACCTTCATGCTCAGCTCAAGCTCAGGATGCTAAAAGATTTTGATTGGACTCTAGCTCATACCTAATATATGATAAGAAATTAACTCCGGCTTGTTTTATGACAGCCAGAGGGACATCTTACTTTTAGTCATTTTTTTTTTTTGAATGTCTTACTAAGTAGTGATGTTTTTTTGTGGTGCAAGCATTTAGTTGAGAAATTTTTTTCTTCGTCTACTGGTAAACACTGTTATAAAAGAAAAGAAAATGTGCTATGGTAGGCGGATGAGTTTGCAAATGAGTTTTAAATCATCTCCATAACATAAACAATTACGGTAAGATAACAGAAAAACAATAGTGACATAATGTAAGGGTTTTGGGAAGGTGCTTAACATGTTAGGGAGGGAATGGAAACAAACAAACATGTGGGCGTTTTTTGTCAACTACGCAAATGAAATTAGTTTATTTGAAGACTAAATGATAAGCCCAAAGCAACATGACGTAACAAATTGGTGTTTACTCATGCACTACTAGTACATGCCCATTCACATTCATAAGCATAAAACAGCAAGACACAACAACCTGAGGCATAGAGATTTGTTAATGAATCTTGCTTGGCCAACTTACCAAAGTATATAAACAACTTGTTTGGAGTGAAAAATAGTGTGCAGGTAACCACATAGGTTCAACGCCAGTCAAACACACAGCAATGCAATTTGGAGTACGAAATGGCAGTGAAAGTCAAGTACTTGCCCACAGAAACTCACAAAACAGTTAAAAAAATTTCACAAAACAGTCATACATAGGGAGGGAGACAGAGAGACGGATAGGCTACTTGGTAAGTATAACAACGGTTGTCGGGGTGAAAAGTAGGTGTCTAACCAGGTCTAGTTCTTGTTTTTGGTCACATTAAAATATTAATGAAGAATTTTTAAAAATATATATTGTAACATATGCATGACTATCACGTTGGATGTTACAAACAAGAATATGGAATTGTTACCTTTTCATAATGGGCCCACCAGTCGTCGGATGCTTGTATCAAACTAGTTGCTTCATTGTAACTTATGCCGGTTGGCCCATGCCTACTGTCCATCAAGCGTGACGACGACTGCCAAACCTTTTTCAGTAACGCGTACTTGTTTTGCAGTTGCTTCACATCATGGACCTTATGTGTACGCTCCTCAAAGGCCTTGGCGACAGCCCTGTATCCGTGCATTGTCATTGTATGGAAGCTGCCCTTGAAACCTGAGTCCAACTCTTTGATAGCAAGTTGCAAGAACATGCGCACCGTGTCAGAGTCCTAATTTGCTTTGTGCACATTTGCGGACTGCGGGTTGAGACTGTTTACCACCATGCTTACGCAAATGTTTCGAAGGTGTCGACTGCGATTGTGAGTGCTCCATTTCGGTACTACAATGCAACAGTAATTGTGGTATATGTCAAAAAACAACATTGTGACAACATGAAAATGGTAAATAACAATATTTATAAAAGAAATTGCCATCCATTTCCTTTTAGTTAAAAAAATTAGCAATGATATATTTGTCTGTTCGTAGTTTAAATTGCCATCCATTTCCTTTTACATAAAAACTACCTATCGTCCTATTAATGTCATACCCTCCCATACTGGAGCCAACTCCTCTCATACGCTAACGATGCCGAAAACAAGTAACCATTACTGACTCAAGAAATTTCCTTCAAATGTCAAATCTTCAACCTTAAACCTTCTATTGAATCAGCAAATACACAGTGATGATGCCCCAATTTGCCCCAATTGTTTTGAAACACTAATCTCCATTTTGTTTTCTAGATGTTTTCAACAAGCAAAAAAGAAACAGACCCAAATGGTTAACACATCAAGTGAGAATTTAAAGACCCAACAAACTCAAGCTCTGTAAAATATCCAAACTGAAAATTGTGAACATTACAAGCATATCATCACATAACCAGGAGAAAAAAAAAAAGAAAAAAAATGTCAAAATAGAAAATATTTTCTCAATGGGTATCTGAGAAAACAAAAGCTTTATAGAACCTTAAATACCCAAAACCATCACACACCCAGAAGAAAAAATCTACAAATTTTTTGAAGGGCTTTGTGGGTAATCTTCACCAACCAAAAAGAGAGAGACCCAGAAGGCTAAAACATCGACCTATGCATATAGTATGATAAAGAGGTTAGGTTATGGGGTAGCCATTAAAGACAAATGAAAGTGGAGGAACAGGGGAGAGAGGAGAAAGTGATGAAGAAGGTAAAGAAAAGAAAAGGTTAGAAAGTGGAAGTGTGAGAGTGGAGAGAGTTATTAATTCGAGCGATTCGGGGGGCTCATTTTCGAGCTACATAGCGGTTCTGAATGGGGAAATGTACAGAATTGGTTTAGGAAAAATCGAAGATTTTCTTTGCACCTACCAAATCGCCGAAAAATGGGAAAATGTACAGAATTGGTTCACATGCCCAAAATCAGTGGCATGAAAGAGATGTTACCTTGTTCTTTGGGGGATACGGGCCGAAGTAGTGTAGATCTGGTCGGCGATGGTGTAGATCTGGACGAGGGATGGTCCTTCCTGTCGGTTACAGTTTTCAGGTGATCGCGTCGAGTTCTATCTTTGGCACGGCTGTGGCGGTGGTGCAAGGTGAAGGATGTGACGGATCTCCAGCAGTGGGCGGTGTGTCTTTGACGGACTAGACTTGTTCAACCGACTAAGGGTTTTTGTCTTGCTTGCCGTTCTTGCAAATGGAGGTTGGAGAAGGAAAAGGGGCTTTCTGATAGCGTATATTTGTGATATATTCGACTCAGATGCAGCAGCAAAAAGGAAGGGCAGAAACGTAATTTTACCCTCTGCAGAGTCAGACAGGGTTTTGCCGCCCAATGCATAGAGATAAGGTAACTTTTTGGCTTTTTTGATAACTTTTTAGCTTTTTATCTTTTTTAGTAGATCCCGAACCAGCCCTAAGTCCTATGGGTGACATAATTACTAAAATACTCTTAATAATATTTACATTTACAGTGCGAATGTTTCATGATGCGAATGTTCACACCGTCGATGTGAATATTCACACTATCAATGTAAACATTCACACGTTAATGTGAATATTCACATTATAAAAAATGAATGTTTACATCATCAAATTGCTAACCGTTCAAAAAATATTTGTAAGGGTAGAAATGTCCATAAAATATCTTAAATATGAGAATTAGGATTTGATAGATCAAATATTTAAATAATAAGACTTATTATAATAAAAATATATCTTATAAACTAATTAAAATACAAACACTTAAAAAAAAATTCTAATAAATCTCCTTATAATTTTTCGTATTGCAGAATCTCCTCATTGACAATAATTATTAGAAACGCTTCAACCTATACTAAAAAAATAAAAATAAAAAATAAAATTAATCAAACATTGGTAATTATTATGTAGCTAGCTAGGTCACGGGTCTATTGAATAATTGAGTTTACTAATCACTTAAAGGACCCCCACAATAAGAATAATGCCTTAGATCCTAGCTAGGTCACGGGTCTATTGAATAATCGAGTCTACTGATCACTTAAAGGACCCCCACAATAAGAATAATGCCTTGCATCCCCAGTGGGGTAACTCCTATCACTCTCATTATTTTTTGATTGACTCAAATTTTTATTTATTTATTTATTTTTTTTTAAAATTTGCTCTCACAACCCCCGGTGGAGGTGGGGTGCTGGGGTCCAGCAGTGTTGCCACAATAAAATAAAACTTAAGACCCATTTTGGCCAAAAATTAATAACTAATCTCAAAATATATGGGATATTATTTATGTACCCTGGCAAGTAAAGATTTACAAAACCACGAGGGCCATGTTTAATTACCAGTTTGTGCATAAGCATTAGATTATATTTTGTTGTGACAAAAAAATGACATTAGCAATTTAGGGTGTGCTTATTTTGAAGGATTAAGTCATGGGATTGGACTATTAGTTCAACCGGACTAATAATTCATTATTTGTCTCAAAAGTTTTGCTTCGGACTAATAGTCTCCCCGAACTATTAGTTCCATATTTGTGGGACTATCCTATCCCATGGGGGGGATAGAAACTATGGAATAACTCATCCCATGAGATTAGCTAATGAAATTACATTTTTACCCTCTAGTATTTAATTATGTATTATATTTAGTAAAATTCAAAAAAATTTAAATGTCTCAATTTAAAAATAAAATTATTTAATTTAATTTTTATTTTTGTTTTATTTATTTAATTTTTTAAAATATTTTTTTATAGATATTTTATTGATGTTTTATTTTAAAATTTTGTTTATATTTTATTTAATTTCATTATTTAAATTTTAATAGATGTTTTATTTTATTTAATTATTTAATTATTATTATTATTTAAAATAAATTTATTTAAAATTTTAATTAAAAAATAACATTTATTTTTATTTTTATTTAATTTTTTAAAAATAAATTTATTTAATTGTGCAAAAAATAAAATAAAATAAATTTTTATTTAATCTAGCTAAAAATAATTAAAATATTAAAGCTATTTTTAATATTGCTATTACTTAGTAAATAATTGAAAAGGATAAAATAGTCATTTGAGCATTTATCCTTTTCCATAATATCTCAAACAAGCATTGGATTCATTAAAAATAGTCCAATTCGGATATCTAATCCTATGACTAAACAAATATAGGACATAAATCCAGTCCAACCAAATAGTCCGCGAACAATGTATCTCAGAACTAATAGTCCGATGGATTACAATTCCCTCTTATCCAGTCCGTCTAAACAAACACACCCTTATGGTATTATATAAATTCCTCCAAGAATGGGATTAGTTTTTCGTGAAAGATAGGATTGTTAATGGGGAATTAGCCATAAGTGGTAATCAGAAAATTATTTACAAAAAAATTAGTAAATATTATAAATAGGAGTAATAATTAAAATTATAAAAAATTTCACTAATGTGTAATAATTTTTGAAAAACTCTCCAGAATCCTATCAAATTGAAGGTGAAAATATTTTATTATTCTTATTTTACCAAAAAAAAAAAAAAAACAAAGTCACCTTCTATATAGTCAAAAATTTTATGTAATTTTTATATATTTAATCTCAATTAATTAACACCATCACATTAATACACAAGGATTTGGGTCACTCTTATGTATTGAGCACAGAAGTGACTGTGTGTCGCTTCTAATATTTAATTTGGATCTCATTTTGATAATTTAAATTGTTTAATTTTGAAATACATTAAATAAATTATATTTGTAAAAAAAAATTAAATTGATTGGATATTGATAATCCATTCATCAAAACACATCTGTATTCATTTTGATAGTTACATATTTATCTTTTCATATATATATAAATGTGATTTGATGAAAAGACTATCGATATCTGATCAATTTAAATTTTACAATTATATTATACTTGATATTTTTTTTTTTTGAAAAATAAACAATTTAAATTGTTAAAATAAATCTAAAATAAAGTCTCATAAGCCATACAACCGTCGTAATTTAGTCCCATACACAAATAAATATAATTTATTATACATATTTGTTAAGTTTTATTTTTGATAATCCCGTTTGACAAAACTTTTTTCAATTGTAATTTTATTCGATCTTTTATTTCAGTGAAACAATGAGTTTTAGATGCGAATCCAATCCGAATTGTGCCTTACAGAGAAATTTTGTAATATTAATTCTTTTATATTTGCCACTTCGCTGACTATGTCGGGGATCGAAGCAAAAAACAAAATTGCAGTCAAAGTTATTTGGCCGCTCGAGCGGTCATTCTTGCGTTCAAGCGGAGATGTAATCCGTTCAAAAGTTTCACTCGCCTGCAAAAGTATTAAGAGTTGTTTTTTTCGCTCGAGCGGTCATTCTTGCACTCGAGTATAGACCCTGTTTAGTCACACGTGTTTTAGTCACTTCGCTCGAGCGGCCATTCTTGCGCTTGAGCGGAGATCGCGGATCTATTTGTTATAAAAGCTGCAGTTCAGTCAGATTTTAAGGTACGGCTTCCAGATCTTCTTCATGGGTATTACGGTTTTTGTCTTGAGCTTCTTTGTTTGTTTTCTTTGATATTTGTGAGAGTCTAATCATGAATTGAGTGGATTACATCAAAGGGCTTGTTTAGTTTGTTTTATTCACAAAAGAGAGAGTTGTTCTTCGGTGGGTTCCGTGAAACTTGAACTTGAAACTTTGGTAGATTCCGGAATGGCTTATCATCGTGAATTCGACATTGGCGTTGTGAATTCAATGTTAGACAAGACAATTCCGAGGTGAAGACAGAACTAGAAGATGCAAATAGGGGTCGGTTCGATTCGGACGTGGATTCGTTAGGTAATTGAGAGTATACTTGTGCAATTCCTTTGTGTCTTTTTAGTGGATTGTTTTGTAATTTTTACCCGTGGTTTTTTTTATCACAATTGGAGGTGCTCCAATTGTGATTTTTCCATATTAAATCGTTGTATTGATTTGTCTTTGATTGTTTGATTGTGATTGCTATTTACTGGTTAAAATTGATACATAATTACAAACCAATATTTTCGAGATTTTAGATTTTTCAATATTGAATTTGATGCTATTTGTCTCAATTATCATGCCATTTTGACTGGTAGTTAGTATTAAGGCTATGTTTAGCATGTGATTTTAGAGTTATTTTAATCACAAAATAATAAAATAAATAAATAAAATCAATAAGATATAATATCATATTTAAATTATAATTATTTTATTTTTTCTCTAAAAAAAATTTAAAAAAATTATAAAATCTATTTCAAATAAAATTTTTTAATCTTAAATTAAAATAACTAAAAAACCGTAAAGTTAAAAAACTAACTCCCACCCCCAAACGAACACAAAATGAGGTCACACATGCATTCAAAGATTGATTATACTTTGGGAATTTGCTGTTGATGTTTTAACATGGGTAGAATATGGCATTTTGCGCAGTGTGCATTTGGTGAAATTCATGACGTGTCATATATTTACTGGGTGTTTTTTTGGGTGGTCGAGAAAGATACTTTGTTTGACTCAGTGACCACGATCTTTCTCGTTGAAATTAGAAGCAGCAAGACACGTGGACGATCCTGGACCTTTCGTTTCTTTTTCTCGTCGTACGATGGGCTCTTCTATGATATGCTTGGACTCGAAATTGAATAATATTATATGTATTAATTAATATATTAATAGATGTTATGGTATAATTTTAAAAAATTTTGGTATTTATAATTTATATAATAGGTGAAGTAAATAATAATAATATAATATTAGTTGATATATTAATGTGTACATTAATTGATATATATAACACTACACCTCAAAATTAGGTCCGGGTGTGTGAGGTGGAAAAATTATTTAGTAATCTTCCGACAATGTCATGTACCATTTAATTTGATTTTTATTGATTAAAATAATAAAATCTGATATTTTTTATTGATTCACGTTGACATGTGTCCTAATTAATGAGCTTAAACTGCTTCCACTTATATGAGAAATGTAAAACATAAATATAAATAAATATGATAATTTTAAAAAATTAATACTCTTATTTTTAGAATATCGACGTTCACTTATTTATAAAAATATAAAAAAAAATAAAATAGTAGCACCCTCTTGAAAAATTAAAAACATTAAAACATTATAAAAAAAAATTATAAATCACATAAAATAATAGATTCATTCAAATGAATTCACTTACAATTAGATTTTCATCCAATAATACTATACTTGGAACACCCCCCCCCCCCCCCCCAAAAAATTCATTGATGTTATAATATTACAACAAAAAGTAAAAATAAAATACATTTCAATTGATTTAAAAAAATAAAAAAAACTAAATAAATAAAAATACTTTAGTTATAATTATATAATCATTGTATGTGTTGCAAATTTAAAATATATATATATATATTTATAATAAAAATAAAATAAAATAATAGAAGGAAAATCAATAAGTGGAATTGAGGAAAATACAAAGAGGGTATTTTGTTCTCCATGTTAAAAAAAAAATGTTTAGTCTTAATTACTTTAAAAACTTTTATAATTTTTTATACAAATAGAAGTAACTGCATTTATTTATGCCTTTTTTGATATATGTCTTCAGGGTATATGTTAACAATTTTTTTTTTTTCACAGCCGAGATTTTCATGGCCAAGTGACATGTAGTTGCGCCTTAGGATGGGATGAGTGCAAGGTCCGGAGTTCAAGCTAATTGATCAATGACGGCCTCTTTAAGTTGTAATCTAATTTATTAACATATTAGCCTTCTATCTTTGACCAAAAAAAAATAAAAAACAAGTTTTTTTGTTTAATTTAAGAAAAATAATATAATAGTTTAATAAGTGTCATCTGGTGAATGGTGTAAAAGATTATTCATAGACCACCGAATAATTACTCGGGTGAGATGAGATCGCACGGTCTGTGATGAATTGGCGGTTTGGCGTGTAACAACCTTACTACAGTTCTTATTGGATAAAGAGTGGCTAGACAAGACGGACAAAGACCTACTTTGGGAATAAGATTAGAAGCCAGTTAATTAAATTTTTTTATTTTTTTAGGTCATATTATTTTTTTATTTTTTTATAATTTTTTTTAAATATTTAAAAATTTTAAAAACTAATTTTTAACCTACTTTTTAAAAGAAGTCAAAAGTACCATGATCTCATTGAGAAAAATAGGTCAAAGGTACCATGATCTCATTGGCCATCCCAGGCCTGGCATTTCATAGATACAATAGGTTAATTGCTAACCTCTCCAATCAAATTTGAAATTGGAGGAAAGTGTCAAATGAGACCCTTCAACTCTTTCACTAAATTCATATTAAATAAAGATAAAATCAAAATTTTGATTAAATAATTTTTTTTTTTCATCTTTTATCAAATTTAAATTTATTATTGGGCCGGATATTTTTCCGATTGTCCACTCGGATGTTCATCCAGATGTTCACTAAGAGCAATATTAACAATTTTTTTGTTCATGTCCGGACGACCTCCACAATATCCGTTCAGACGTCCTACTGAACAATTGGGGATGTAAACAAAGCTGATAAAAATTTTGGTTTTAGCATTGGAGTAACGGTATCAAATCAAATTTTTTATTAAAATTTTACTTAAATTTAATAAATTTTACTTAAATTTAATAAATTTTTTAATTCACTGTTAGAAATGTTATAATAAGCACTATCTATTCACAAATACTACGGTTTCTTTTGGATAAATTTTTTTAGTCTAACATTTTAATTTTTTAATTATTTTAATTTGACTAAAAAGATTTTATTTGGGATAAATTTTTTATTTTTATTTATTTATTTATTTAGATGTAATGTTGTGACAGAAAAATAAAATAATTATAATTTAAATATGACGTTTTATTTAATTTTAATTTTTTGACCTACTTTATTTTTTATGAACTAAATTAGCCCAACCCATAACCAAAGAAGACACATATGGAGAAATTCTTTTGTTGCAGTTTATAACTGCATCTTGTTGTAATTTTTAAAATTCTAGAAATAACAGTTTTAAAAGTTGTTAATAAAAAGATTATTTTTTTTTTCCCTCAAATTTAAATTTGAACATGATCGTCAAGGTTGGATTTGTGAAATTTATCATGAATACCATTTTGATAATTTTAAATTGTTTACTTTATAAAACTCTCTATATATTTTATCTATGAAAAAAATTAAATCAACCTGATAATTATAATATTTTTCTTGTATCAAGTTTGTCTTCAAAAAAATACATGAGTGGGTTTTAAAAATAGATCATATATTTTTTTTTGGAAATATATACGCGATAAAACAAAAATAGTACGATTATCGAATTTGATTTAATTTTTTTCATGGATAATATACATGAAGAATATTACAAAATAAACAGTTCGGATCATCAAAATAAGACCCATGGTAGGTCCCACATCTTGGAACATGACAATGAAATTTCAATTTGAACTTGAAAAACTCGATATTTCCATATTATTTTGTGTTATTTTATCACAGTAAAAGTATATTTTATATAGATTACAAGTTGTCTTGCTTGTATGTAGAATTTACTATGTTAAAATAGCACAAGTGTTCCAGTAGTGTGTTTTTTGACAATAGTTGTGTTTTAGGGATTAATTCATAAACAAATTAATTCTTAATATGCAATCGTTCATGTCATTAAGGATCAATTTAAAAGTAATGTTTTGGAGTTTTAAGCATATTTTATTTTTCTTCAGACAAAGAGTATTTAAAAAACTTAAAATAAAAATAAAAGAATTTTTTACAATCAATGCTTTGTCTTGGTGGATGAAGAACTCCTTTATTATAAGTAATGTTTTTGTTCGATTTATACCTCCATATTACCTGACTTCACATTCCTTATCCCGTCTTAGTAATTGTAATAAATTAATTAATTAAAAAAAATAAAACTTTTGTTTTACTGTCACAAATAATGAATTTTTGCGACACCGACTTAAAAATCATATTTTCAAATAATCAACTATATAGATTAATCCTGATATTCGACACAATGATTGTGTAAATGATTTTAAGATATGATATTTTAAAAATCTATCAATATGTGTCCAAACTCTCAAATATTTGGTGTATGCATGCATCTACTCTCACACGAATCGGATATAATCCCCATGAATCAAACAAATTATTATTTGCTATAAAGTAAAATACGTAACCCATAAAAAAAACTATTTGTCAAAATGATCAAAGAAAGAATTTGAGCATAACTTTTTGTTTGTATGTAGAAGTGCAATGGGATATTTCTTCGTTTCTTTATTTTGTGAAAGAAAAAGTAATATATAATAACTCATTGAGGAGAAGTTATTAGTTGGTTTAGAGATAGTGCTCATGTTTGGTATAACTGTTAAAACGGATTATAGATTATAACTTAATAGATTATAAATTATGACTTTAATCAGAAATTGTTAATCTGTGTTGTGTAGATGTTGAATTTAAATTTAAGTTGCTGAGTAGTGTTTGTTAAATAGGCTGTAAAGCAGCTTTTTCAATTAACTTTTATTTTTTATTATTCACTATTTATCTACATTTCTCATAAAAAATAATAATAATATTCTATAGTCCATTTGAGTTTTTTTCTATTTAAAAAACTAAATAAAAAATAAAAAAATCTAAGAGTATAATCGTGAATTAACATGTTCATAGCAGAAGTTGATAATCAGAAGTAAGGGGTGAGCAGTTTCTCAGAATCAACTTTTTTTACTTAAAATAAGTTATTAGAATCAAAATCTGTTTGAAATAAGTTTAACCAAGCAGTCCAAAATAACTTTTTAAAAATTAGAAGCCATAAATTGACTCAAAAAAACCCAAACAAACACCCCCAGTAGCATGTGGTGCTTTACATCTATTATGAATAATAGAGATGGTAGAATTTATAATTTTGTATTAAATGAATAAAAATTTAAGATGGTATAAAATTTATAATTGACCTAGAATATAGTCACGTGGTGTCTTAAAATCAACAAATAATTTTTCTTAATTCCAATTATTTTAATCCTTCTAAAATAAGTCAAAAGGCAAAACTTCGAATCCAACCAAAGATAGCGGTCTGTGGGGGGTCCCCATAAAAGCAAACACATCACAAGCATTCACATGTCATTGGTTGGTTGGTCGTCCTCTATAGCTCAAGAGAGTCACACCAAAGCTTGCCCACCCAAACTTGACCTATAAATAAAAAAATATTAAGTCTAGAAATAAAATAAAAAAAATTAAACACATAATCAAATATAGAAAATAAATTACTCCATAGAGTTTTTGAGAAATAGGTTGTATAAACAAATCTCATAAAAATTTATTCATTTATGTACATTTTGTGTTTAATTTTATATTTAATTTATGTATTTTTAACAATATTGTTTTGAAAGAGAAACCCTCATGCTCTCACACTCTTTGCTTTTGAGAGAGAGAGAGAGAGAGAGAGAGATATAGATACCATTAAATTTGCTGAGGGTGCAAATAATTAAAATAAATTTAATTGAATTTTGTAAGCAAATATTTTTTTCAACCATTATAATTTGTTTCCTCTCTCAATTTAGTCTTTATATTTTTAATTATATAGTAATTTTACTCTTGAATTTTTTATATTTTCAATTTAGGCCTATTGATAATATCCTTCTAAAAAATTGACTAAAATCAATGGAAAAAGCAATTCATTCACTTTTTTCAAAATGATTTAAGGAATGACGTCCAATTTAAATAGTCTATTCTGTCATTGATTTTTGTCTAATTTCTTAACATATTTCCCAATCGAACCAAATTGATGCATTATGAAAAATTAATATAATTAAAATTATAGAGATTAAATTGATACATAAGGCAAATTATAGACATCATCTGTGTAAATTTCCCCTTTTTCAAAAACTATGAAGCTAAATTATTTCTAAAGTAAAATCAAATTATAAAACAAATTAACTTCAAAATATATGCACGGAAAGAGAGACATATGACAGAATAAAATATAGACATATATATATATATATGATTTGCATAAAGTATTGAAATTATAACCCGTAAGGGTAGCCCAGTTGGTTGAAGGTAAGGGATCAGAAACTTAAGAATATGCTCTTCTCTAGGTTTCAAGTTCGAATCCCATTCTCAACTGGCAGAGACCAGGGACTTAAAAATAAGCTCCTCTCTAGGTCTTAAGAGTATGCTCCTCTCTGCGTCTTTATTTGGCCGATCGGTTTAGGGCCCTAAGATTAGTCGAGGTGCGACACTTCGAAAGGGTGTTGGCTCGGAGACTCGGTTATCAAAAAAAAAAAAAAAAAGTATTGAAATTACAAAAAAATAAAAAATGACAAAGTAGTATTGTTGAATTTAGAAAGTTATTTTTTCTTTTTAAATGTACATAAAGTGGAATCAAATTTCAATTAATTCATGAGTTGTGGAAGTCATTTTCCAACCGACGACGCAACAAAATATTGCTTGGCAGACCGCATGATGCATCTCAATCGGATTATTGTTTGCTCATTTTTATCCATCTTTTGTAAACAAATTTGCAATCAGTGTTTGTTTTACTAAAAGGAAGGTAAAAAACAGAATGGTGATGTTGATAAAATACTGATTTTCATGTTTGATTGGATAAGAAGAAAACAACTTACATTAGAATTAAAAATTGCCACTTATTAATTTAGGAGAATGATTGTTTTATTAAATAGTTTAAGAAATAGCCATTGTTTTGTTTGTACCAAAAAATTATTTAAGCAAAGTAAAGACAACTTAACTGTATATGTGTTTGTTGAAATGATCACCTTAACAAGTTGTGAGAGTTTGGAAGTCTTGTCATTGAAAAGGACAAATCATACTTTCACATTTCTCACTTAATCCTTAAAAAATATATATTTTCTCATTTTAATCTCTAAATAATTTTTCATTTCTTACTTTGATTCAATTATCAACTCCAATTATGATTAAGGGGTAATTTAAGAATTTTAAAAATTAAATTCAACCCAACCTAGTCTCCATACCATCCCCACCTCCAAACCCACCCAATTTCAGAAACTTATTTCATATTTTCTCACAGTTGAATGTGCAGGCCTCAAATATATTGAGACTACCTTTGGCACACCCCACTTAGAATGGACAAAAATATACAATTGGTATCATTCAAAGAGTAAAGAAGCATGTTGTGAATGATACCAACTGTAAGAGCAGAGAAGGTTTAAGTATTGTGATACAACATTTTAGTGGATGATATGGCATGTTGTGAATGGAAGAAACTTTTCATTGGGTAAATTAATTACACTTTTCAACCCTATAGTTTATCCTAAATTTTGCTATAGTTTTTATTGTTTCAATTTTAACACCTCAGGAGAAAAATGTCTAATTTGAATAGAATGACCAATTTGAAATTGTAATTAAAGTATAGGGATCAAATTATTCAAATTGAAACAATAGGAATCCAAGTAAAATTTAAGTCAAACTATAAGGGTCAAAAGTGTAATTTATCCTCTTTGTTTATTTTAGTTAGATCATTTTTTTGGAAGTAAAAGTGAAAATATATATATATCTTTAAGAATCCAAGTATAAAAAGTACCGCTTTTTAGGGGGTAAATGTGTAACTAACTTTATTTTCATCACAAAAAATATAACGATCACTAAAATCTAGACTAAAGTTAGAAGAGTTTGATATTTTAATAATTAAAGTAAGAAAATCTTTTTTCAAGGATCAAAGTAAAAAGAATCATACTTTAAAAGATGAAAGCCGTAATTTATCCCAATGAAAATGAAGCATTGATCTTTTTTATTGATTCAATACATTAGGGTAAAAGATCGTACAGTTCCCTACCAAGACTAACTCACAATGGATCCTCCACTTTGGGCATACCTCTTTTGCGCGTCATTCTTATGGCGGGAATACAATAAAAAAAGACTCGACCGACCTGCCCAGAACTCGAAGGCGTCATCAAAAATTGAACACAAAAGTTGAAGTACAATGGTTGAGTCAAGTCCATTTTAATATTTTAGAGATTAAAAAAATGGTCTTATAAATTTTTTTAATCAATCAATATGATATAATTTATAAATTAATGAGAATTACATTTACTTAAATGTTATATAAAATATATAATTTTTGTCAATCAATATAACATAATTTATAAATATTATAGGAATATCATTAAACTAAATATCACAAAACTACAAATATATAATAATTCAAACAACTACATCAACCACACAAAGTCATTACTTTTTTACAAAAATCAAATTTAAGATCTCAACAATGGAACTAGAAGTTCCCACCCAAAAAAAGTAAAAATATAGACAATAATTAAAAATAATTACACTTCAATATAAATTTTTAAAAAATAATTTTAGATCAAGGATAAATTTTAAGAATATTAATAATTAAAATTTTAAAATTTTTCATAAATTTATTAATATTTTATGAAAACACCATTAAATTGTAATTTCACTTTCAACTTAATGCACAAAATGAAAATTTATTATTTATGCCCATACAAATGAAATTTACTAATATAGGAGGATACGTAGAAAAGAACAAATGGGTCAATCATTACCATGGATCATTTTCTGGCCTTACTTTCATAGAAAAATCATCTAAAAATTTGTTGGATACCCATTATCTTAATTATGTTTTTCAATACAACAAAGAAATCTATAGGTTATATTATATATATATATATATATATTAAAATGACATATCACTAGACACCACCGACTTCTAAAATTTAATGTAATTTGTGCACTTTTAAAATTTAATGTAATTTGTGCACAACATCATCACTCATCATGGTTTTTAAAAAATCATAGGATAGGAACATCATTATACTTTTATAATTATACATAAAGTCATTACTTTAATAATTATACTTTTATAATTATACACAAAGTCATTACTTTAATAATTTTAACATAATTATATTAGATGTTTTTAAAATTTTAATTTATATATTATTTGGTCTCATTTTTATCAATAATTTGTTAGTCATAAAACGAAAAAAAATGACGTCATCATCTTTTTTTATACTTGAATATATATATATATATGTTACCTTATTTATTTTTATGTTTTTACCTCATTTTCATTAATTTTGATCCTTTTAACTTTTTTAAAAGAGAGTCGATGTAATTATTTCAAATAGAGGTGAGCAACGGATATACCGATCCGTCAAAACCGACCGAACTGAACCGAACCGATCCGTCGCATTTTGGACAGATGCGTGATGATGAGCGGACGGTTGAGGATTGATTTTCTCCAATCCGCCAATTTGGCGGACGAATGGTGGATTTGAGATTCCTTTGGCCACAACCGAACCACCAAACCGCGAACACCCCTAGTAATTTATAAGACTTTGTGTTTTCAGTTTGTTTAAATATTCTGTTTGTATTTTCAATTAAAAAAGAGTTTAAATATTATGTTGAAAAAAAGTTTTCAACTTGAATATCTTTTTTGAATTGAAAAAAATAAACGTATTATTTATCTATATTTTTTTGTTTTTAAATCTATCTCTAAAAATAATAAATAAAAAATATGATATATGCTGGTTGCTTTTGTTTTCAAAAACAGATGTAAATGTAACAATATAGAGACACACAATCTCTACTAGTACTATATTCATGATTTTGGTGATTTGAATTATTTTTATATTTTAAGAACCACAGATTGTAATACTTTATGTAGATGAGGCATGCTGTGATTATAGTATGTGGATGAGGTATGCAGTGATTGTGACATTCTAAAATTTCGAACTTTCTTGCTTTGAATGAGGCATGCAGTGATTGTAATATTTTTTTAAGTTATTAACTGTAATACTTTCTTCTTCTTTTTTTTTTTTTTTTGAGGAAGTGCACAAGTTGAATTATGTTGAAAATTTATAAAATTTTAAACCGCCAAACCGATTCGCATCTATCTGTCAAACCGTCAACCCGCTCAATCCACATCCGCCGGATTAGCGACGAATGCGGATTGATTTTCTCCAATTCGCCAATCTGACGGACGGATGGCGGATTGAAAGTTCCGTGGCCGAAACCGACCCGTACCCACCCCTAATTTCAAATCTATAGATACTGTATTTTTTTTCCAAATTTTTTTTTTTAAAAGAAGCCAGTTTATTTTACCTTTCTTTTGTGACACTTTATTTGATTTGGTAGTTGCATATTAATAACCACGTCAGATGGTGGATAAAATATGGTAAAATGAGATGATCATTATAATATTACTCATTTATATTAATAACCACATTAGAGAATAGATAAAATGTCATAAAAAAATAAAAAATAAAAAAGACACGCTGATGGTAATATTACTCATGTTTAAAAAGGACACCACCACCATTGAGCCTGATATTTTTTATTTTTTATTTTTTTTTAACATTGGAAAATGAAATTAACAAAAAACAAAAGGAGAGATAGAAGAACAAAGAAGTCCAAACATTGGTTGCCACAGCTCAGGGCCTGAGGTAGCCCTGCCCAACCATGTCGGTAATCACTAGCCCTTAAATTTCTTCAGGAGCCTCGTCCATGATTACTAGAGGCTCAACTTAATTAGTTCCTAATTTTGCAAGACCATCCGCACTGTGATTGCCTTTGCACAAAACATGCTGGATTATACAGCCACACCTTTGTATGAGAAATTTGGAATCCTCCACCAAGTTTTTAACTGAAGGAGACACCACAGGACCTTCTTTCAATAACTCCATCACAGATGATGAATCCGTTTCGATAGTGAGGTCTTTGTACCCCTTCTCAAAAGCTATAGTTAGGTCTCGGTAAATTGTCCAGAGTTCCGCCTCCAAACTAGTACAAACATCGAGCTTCCCATAATAACCAATGAGCCAGATGCCTTTCTCATCTTGAACAAGACCACCAAAGCCTCCTTCTCCTGTATCTCCATTCATGCTACCATCAGTATTCACCTTCACCTTCAATTTACCTATACATTGAGGTTGATTAGAGTTATAATACGTTTGTGGTTGAATTGAAAATTGAACAAATTTTAAAATATGTTTAAATTTAATTTATTTACTTTTTGAACATATCTTAAATATTTTTTTATTGAATTGAGATCAAATAATGTAATAACTTCTTCTTCTTTTTTTTTTAATAAATTTATCAAGCAAAGTTTAATAAATTAATGTTTAAAAATGTATAAACTTAACTTACATACTGAATTTTTTAACAAATTGGGCACAAGTTGAGATTAAATGATTTAACTATTCATCACGCATCATGGTTTGTTTTAGTATCATGGTTCCTTTTGAATTTGACTCAAATAATGGCATGAGTTTAAAGAGTGATTACCATATAGAATAACATGAATTATATCAGTTTTTCCATTTGTTATGTGGATCTACACATAAGAAATGCAAACCAAACGACACCCAAAATAAAATGAAAATTTCCATTTTAAAGCATAAAATTATAACATATTATATAATAATATACAAACAAAAAAGTTATATAAATTTTTTATTGATAATAATGTAACTTAATCTAAATCATTCACTTTAAGATAATGAAAATAAATTTATTTTATATGAATTTTGATGAAAGATATCCATCCACAAACCATGAGAGAGCCATTCCCACGGAATGGAGTAAATATTTGCGATAAGAACTAAAACATTATTGAGTTAGCGGAAAATAAAATTGTTCGTTTAATATAGGGCAAATTACATAAATAGTCTCTATAATTTGGGACTTGTATCACTTTGATCCCTGACTTTTCAATTGTGACACATTTGATCCTGAATTTTGAATCTTGTTCCAAATAAGGACAATTGAAGTTACCATTGTTTAATTTCAAGGGCAAAATTGTCAATTTAATAAAATATAAACTAATTTGACAAAAATAAATGTCAAAAAAATATTTTAAATTTTTTAAAAATTATTTTTATCCACCAATGATAAAATTATGTAAAATTGATAAAAATTAATAAAAATTACATGATTAATTTTTTAAAATTAATTTTACATGATCATCATCCAAACACATAATAAAAATTAATTTGGTAAAAAAAAAAATAAATGTTTAAAAGATTTATCAATTTTACATAATTTTATTTTTAGTGGGTAGAAATAATTTTTAAAAATCCAAAAATATTTGTTTGACATTTAGTTTTATCAAATTAATTTATATTTTATCAAATTGACGATTTTACTCTTGAAAAATCTAATAATATTTTTAATTGTCCTTATTTGGAACAAGATTCAAAATTCAGGGTCAAATGTGTTATAATTGAAAAGTTAGGAACCAAAGTGACACAAGTCCCAAACTAAGGGACTATTAGTTTAATTCACCCTTTAATATATTTATAATTTTGATATCATATAAGATTGGTATTATCGTTCCACACAATATATAGATAAAGAGAAAGAGAGAACTTTTAAATTGGGTAAAAAAGACAAAAGCAAAATGCCAAACCAAATGTTGTGGCTTCAATCCCTCCCATCCCCAGCTCTCTCTTTATGCAGTCCACAAACCATACATACATATAACTTTTTGAAGTAATGGAACATGGACATTCTTGGCTTTAGGGCAAAAAATCATGGTACCATCCCTTCAAAATTTATTTTCATCAATTACTGGTCCACTCAAAACATACAAATATCCAAAGAATCCTTCCCTCTCATCATATCTGGCCACCTTTTATTCCCATCTGCATGTGCCAAACTAACTTTACCTTCCATATCATACATTCAGTTCCATCAAGGCCTTTCATGCTGTTTCTTATCAACTAAAACTTAATAATCCACTAAAAATATCCCTTCCCCAATAATTTAAAAAAACATAATAAATATATGAAAATAAGCAACCATTTATAACCTTCACCAGATGGACAATATCAATTCAGTAATGTTACGAATCCTTAACAAACGACTAAAAACGTGAATGAATATCTATTTGGCTTGACACGTTGATTAGTTGGACCCATCATGAAAGACTAAACAAATATGGTGAGAGAACAACTATTCTCACGTTAGTCTCTTTTGATAAAAATATAAAATAAGCCAAAACAACCTTAATAGTTTCAAAATGTTATTTAAAAACAAATAATAAAAAAACTAGTTTGATCAAATAAATGACAATAAAAGTTACTTATTATTTTTATCAAAATCATACCTATTTTTTTGAAGAAAAAAATAAAAATATATATTTTGAAAACTTAACTAAATATACTATTAATTTTAATTATGAACCTTACTACAAGACCATCTATATAGACAGATGAAATCAATATTCCAATCCAATCTAGCTAAGATAAATCCTACCAGTTTAATTTTTTTCAAAATCCCACTTGTCCAACAAAATTGGCTTTATCTATATATATATATATTTTTTAATTTTTCTCTATCCTCATCCCAACCATGCTAAATCAGAGACTTTTTGTGGTTTGGTATCCTAATTAACAATTTTTTATTTTTTTATTTTTTCAATAATGAGTTTGTTTTAGGATGATCTTCTATAGGCTTCTCTTTTTATTTTAATTTGGCAAATTCATCTTGAGAAACAGAAGTCTTTGATTTGTTTTTGTTTTTTTTTTTAAATTCTAATCTTGACAAATTGCTATTTTTTTG
Source organism: Camellia granthamiana (assembly GCA_036172215.1). Classification (NCBI taxonomy): domain Eukaryota; kingdom Viridiplantae; phylum Streptophyta; class Magnoliopsida; order Ericales; family Theaceae; genus Camellia; species Camellia granthamiana. Next base: position 91,758,351 of record CM069911.1, on the reverse strand, counting down.
TTTTCTTTATTTTCATTTGACAAGATTAATCTTAACCAGGTTTATAATCAAAACTAATGGTTATAAATAGTATTCGATTGAGTTTTTATTTTTAATACAAATCGTATTTGATTGAGTTTTTATTTTTAATTTTTTTTTCAAAAATAGATATTACTTTAATCAGAATAACTACTAACAAAATTTAAGTTTGCTTTAAAAATAAAAAAATATATAAAATGATGGGTATTTTTATTTTTATTTATTTTACCAAACTCACTTTATTTTTTAATATAATTTATAAGTTACTTTGGCTTATTTTATAATTTTTGTCAAAACTGACGTGAGAATAATTATTCTTGTCACTATATATTTGTTTAGTCTTTCATGATGGGTCCAATTAATCAACGTGTCAAGCTAAATAGGCATTCAGTCATTCCTTCGATCGTTTCTTAGGATCATAGCATTATTGATGTCAATTTCAAACACACCTAGAGAGAGAGAGAGACTGAGACTGAAAGGGATATCTTCTTACATCATGCCAATGGCTGAATAAGTTTTTGACCACTCCTTTTACCTGGCTAGCATAATTTGAGCATGATTTATACATGGAATTATTAATATTCCTTTTTCTAATTTGCGAAACTAAACAAATGAATTATAATTGAGAAGTTACGCAAGTGCAGAATCATTGCAACCAATAACAGCAAAGCAGCACACATTGCTCTCAATCATAGAAAATAAAATCAATCAATGAATCACTAAGCCGTTTTTAGCACTAGCAAACGTCATATTTCTCAAATGTGAAGGCTACTAAGCATTTATTTATGCAAACATGATATTTTATGACATGAAATAAATAAAAAAAATTAAAAAAAAAAAAAAATCATGAAAAAAGCTGAAATGCTTTCCTTGGAGTTGGTACCAATTCAAAAGTTTTACTGTATTTAGGACTCTGTCAATTAAGGCATAATCACAAGAAGCCAACTATTAATTTCTTGAAATACTGTAGTTAATCAAGGTAAATGAAGACTTTGAGATCAACATATCATGGCTATCACACATTATCAATCTAGGTGATAGATTTAGGTTTTATTCCTCCCAAAAGGGACACATCATAGCTTCCTTCCACATTATAGACACCATTAAATCTTTCTTCAAGATGATATAGTAGTTTCCTTATATCAAGGTAACTATCTACAGAGATTAGGGTTGTGTGTGGACCCGGACAACTCAACGTACCCGTCCGACCCGTCCAAACTCAACAGCTTGCGGTCGACTTCGATTCACAGAACGGTTAATAGTGGTTTTTGCAAATCAAAATTTTTGAGTTCATGGTCGGTGGCGATTTTGAGTTGTATCCACCCGTCGAAACCACATTTTTTAAAAAGCAAAAGATAAGACAAGCACAGCTTGTTTCATTATCTTGGTTGATGTGATTGTAATTATTAACATTCATGTCCCAGTAGGTTTCATGACATTGGTTGTTGTAATTATTATTATTAACATTCATTTATGTCATTAGAATAAACGTAATACTACTCCATAGAGAGAGGTTCCTGACACTTAACAGCTCTCAACTTTTCATTTCTTCCATAAAAAATAAAAAATAAAATTCTTTGTTTCTCTTTCCTCAAAAAACTCTTTGTTTCTCTCTCATATCTCACCTTCTAACCTTCTCTGTCTCTATTTATCTTCAATCAAACCTCTGACCTCTCTCAACCCTCCTCTCCTCTTCTCGCCCCATCTCATTTGCCTCACCATTACGTCTTAACTGGCCATACTCATTTTCATTCAAGCAAATCTGACTATTAATAGTGACAGTAAAAGAGTATGGTCTGATCTTCCTTTACAAAGCAATACAATGACAATGATAATGTCGACGAAGGTTTCAACCAAATATGAGATCTCAATTGGTGATTTCCTTTTGAGATCTTGCTTCAAATATGATATGTATTTTCTTTTTTTAATCTCTCAGGTCTGTGTGTATATTCCCTCTAAAAATAAATAAATTATGCACATATATATATATATATTAAATCCTTGAGTTTCACCAATCGAGGATCTGCTCGAACCCGCCGCCAACTAAATTGACATGAGCGGTCGATTTCGAAATTACCAACGGTCAAGATTGGCTTGTAAAATTGTAACCCGATCATGTTCGGTTAGATTGCGGGTAAAGGTCAAACCCAACCCGACCCAACACGTGCACAGGCCTAACAGAGATCCACATCGAAGCTTAAGGTCCTAAAAGATTATAAAGACGGAATATCCTTGAAAAAGAAGATGAAACAACCTATCTATTTTTTGTTTACTTTGTCATGGCTATAAATAGATGATCATATTCCTTTGTGGTCTTTTATCATGAAGGATTTGCAAAATATGATTTTTCAAATTATAAACTTTCCAGACAAGAAAGTTTGGAAAGAATATCATATCATGTTTAAATATATACACCTCTATATGTATGCACATGTGTATTAAATTAGAACTATATAAACTATTCATACATATGAATATGTGTATAGATTACAAAAGCACACTTTCTTCTTCGTTCCTTACAAGTGCACACCCCAAACACATAGAAAAGGAAGATGACCAAATACAGGGAGCCTCTATTTGCACACACCATTTACCCTCTTTACACACACTTAATGAATTTTTTTATATTACATTTCAGTCCTAAAATGAAACTACCAAAATAACCTTCCTCTTCTCCCCCAACCCCTGTCTCTTTCAGTCCAAAAACCTAACCCTAACCCTAACCCTAACCCTAACCATCAGTCACCACCATCCTCCATGGCCGCCGCCTCTCTTTTCCTCCATCACCGCCGTTACCTCTTCCTCCACCACTGCAACTCCCTTTCATCTGCGAACCCATTGCCTTCCTGCTTCTCTTTCCCACCACGTCGGGCATCGTGGAATCGCCTCATTTTCTTACCATTCGGACTACCAGTGTCGAAGGAATCGCCTCCTTTCGGAAATCAACCATCGAACCAATGAATTTGGTTCAACTATCACCATCCGAACAAAACACATTGGCTCAACCATCAACATCCGAACCCCCTTTCATCTGCGAGTCGCCGTCGCCTTTCGTCTGCGAGTCGTCGTCGCCTTCCTTTTCGCAACTGAGAGGAGAGAGAGAGGGGGGGGTCGCGGTGCGTCGCCGGTGCTGCGTCGCCGCCGGCAAGGTGGTTGCTGCCTAGGGTTAGGGTGGAAGAAGGTGTGTGGATTGGGAGTGTATGTATGGGGATATAACTGGAATAAAATTGTGTGTGTTGAGTAAATTTTTTTTTTGGCGTGTGAATTAAGAAAGATGTGTAAAAAGTGGAATGTGTGTGTGTAAATAGAACCTCCCCCAAATACATTCATCTCTTCAATGTGAAATTACATATTTAGCCATCTCAAAGTCAAAGGGATAAGAATTTTTCAACAACAGCAAAGCATTCTCAAGTCCCTGCGTGAGAAACCCCAAGTATTACCATCACAGTTTTTAAAGGTGAAAGCCCAAGGCGACGCGTTATACCCCTCACGGGGTGAGTGTAACCCTCAAGACGTTGAGGTGTAAGCTTTTTGATTTTTGATTTTTAAAATAAAATATAATTAATTAAAAATAGTATAAAAAGGAGTTTAGAAAAAATTACTAAAATTTATAAAAGCCATTCCAAGCAACACAAAGGGAGCTTTTAAATACAGAGACAATTTTTTTCTTCTCACCCACTATATGTATCATCACTAAAGACATTTGTATATATTGGTGTACAGAGATATTGTGTGTCTTTTAAAAAGAGGCCACCACTATGGGAGAGTAAATTGAGCAACAAAATCGAGTATTACAAGAGAGAGAGAGAGAGGAAGCGACATAGATTGAGAGAAACAGAGAGGATTACCTGTTGGGCTGTTGCAAATCTGAAAATCTGACTTGAGAAGCAACAAATCGAAGGTGAAAAAGAACAATCAAAGCTAGAAATCGTTTCATAGATCAGAAGCCAATAAACTGTTGAATCAAAACCCTACATTTGCCTAAGCGCGCCTTTCACAACACTGGTCTAGATATATTTTAAGGTTTAAAACATAATATCTGAGTGCACTTTTACATGTACAAATAATTGAATAGATGTTACTCGATAACATCCTCATCAAGAAAAACATGTTCACCAACTAGACAATTTATATAATGCTGAATTCAGGTCTAAGTTCCATCTTCTATTAGTACTACTAACAAACAATCATATCATATTTTGATCATCCTTGGAGCCATTAAGACGGCAGAACATAAAAGGTTCCCATAAAATCAGTGCCAATCAATTAATACAAGCACCAAGCCTCCCAAATGAAAACAGTTCCACAATCTATAAGCAATATTCTCCAATATTTCCAAACAAATCATAATTAATAACATTGAAACACAATAGTATCAGAAACTTGCAGAATGCAGAGTTTTCTTCACTATATGGTGGTGACATATATTAGACGTTTAAATGACGTCTAAGCCTATATTAAGAATAGTTTACAAAGAACCAAAATAACATTTCACTTGAAAGCAAGGCTATCTCACAATCCCTTCCCACTTTCTCATCCCACCCTTCCACCATCATCTTTCCTCTAAATTAATAATAATCAGTACCAGTCCTTCAACCCAAAATATCTTTATCTTCTATGTTAACCATACCTCTGCTAGAATTATTCAGCTAAGTCTTGACACAAATGCTTTTGTAACTAAAGATCTATGATTGTCCTCAACAAGCTTATCTCATAACTACTATAAATCAACACAAAAACTTATCCCTAAACACTACCTCATTTTGCAATTTTTTCACATGATAAGCAACGAAACCTTGCATGCCTTCCAATCCTCAAAAAAACCAAACTCCACTTGGACAGAAATATTTTGAAACTGCAACCTCCGCTTTGCCCCCAGGATTTATTGAAAAAACAGAAAAAATTTAATCTCAAACATAATCTAATTACTAATCCTTCAGTTTCACACTGTTCGAAATTCCACCAAATTCCTGCTAAATTTATTTAGTGATTTCAAAAAAACAAAATAAAGATCAGATCAATCTGAAAAGGCTAGCAATACGATTGGCATGAATTAGATCCTATGAAAAATTAGCATCAATTAAATAGATTGAGTTTAAAGCAAATTAAAAAAAACAAGAACAAATTCCATGAAAATCAAAGAGTGAACAAATTCCATGAAAATCAGAGAGTTCAAACTAGTGAATCAGGTCCACCTACATAATAGGAAAACAATTGTCCTTACAAAAGTGCATCAAACTAGTCCAATTTGTTTTTCTTTTTAAGGTCATGTAAGAAGCTTTTGCATGCCGTCCCCAACAAGAAGCCTCTTAATCACCAATGATTTAGGGTTGAGTACAGCAAATATATTAAAATCCATTGAGTATTGAGATCACTTTATCACCACCTTCCAAGTTCAGGGCAAGTTGGCAACCTTTTGGTCGATGAAAAATTTTGGAAGATAATTATTGGCATGAGAGGCATGCCAAAACCACTTGCAAGTTGCAACTGAACCATAAACTCAAGTCACTAAACCAGGGAAAGAAGATGCAAAAGCCATAAAAGGTGGACCTGTTATGCGTGATGTGTGAACTATTTGGAGGGAGAGGAAAATGAGAACTTTTGAGGAAGCTAATTTGGGAATTCATAGACTGAAATTCTACATTTGTTTCACTTTGGTTAAGAGAAAAGCTGTAAGATTTTATATTTTGCTTTTGTTGGTTTTACAGGATGTGCTAAAATAAGTCAGTTTTTTTGGCTAAAAACAAAAGTCTATTTGTCATCGGCTTAAAAAGCCAAATGTCCCATCAACTTTTTCACTCACAAAAAAAACTAACTTTTTAGCAACTTCCAAAACAAATGAACTTGTTTTAGCTTCTAAATAAGCCAAAAAGCTAAAAAGCCACTAAAAACCCAAATAACAAACACACTATATATGTTGTATGGTTGAGTTTTGAGATATCTTTTCATAAAATCTTGGTGTACACAAATAGAATTGATTTCTCTAAGGAAAAACATCTCTTCTTCTCTAAGCCCTCTTCTAACATAGATGACTAGTTCATTCAAAATCCTTTAATTGATCCCTTTTTTCTTTGATGAGAGACGAAAATAATGCATTTCATGCACTATGCACAAAAAAAAAAAAGAAACATAATTGAATTATAGTTAACCACACATATCATAGTAAATTGTAATGATTTGATCACAAGTTGAATCACACAAATCACTTCATTTTCCAATACAACAGCACAATTCAAACCTTGTTGGTTCAAACTTGTATTGATTCGCCAAAATTTAATTTTATTTTCATAATGCAAGAAACGACGTCATTTACACAAAAACAAAATAAAAAGATAGATCAATTAATTATATTCTAAGAAGCACATACATGGATACGGATGCGGATACGAGACACGGCGATTTTACAAAAATGAAGATATGGACATGGCGGAGACACGGCAATAAAATATGTTTTCATATATATATATTGCTATCTAGATTAATATTACATTAACAAACAATCAATATTAACAAAAACTAACTCTAACTATATTTTTTTATTTAAAAAAACACTTTCAAATTAACACTTATAGTTTATATATTTTTTATGGATGATCTATTAAGTATTTAAATCTAAAAAAAAAATAAAAAAATAAAATAAAATAAAATAAAAAACATAATAAACATTCAACATTCATCAAAAGCACTAAATAAAATGAGAGAGAAGATAACCTAGCATGTCCTAGTGTATTCCCTGGAAATAAATTAATCAAATAAGAGGACACGCCATGTGTGTCCCATACGTGTTCCCGAAGTGTCGGCTTGTCCCTAAAACGTCTGTTTGTCCAACACGGAAACGGCACTTGTTTTAAAGTGTCAGTGCTTTATAGATTATATTGATATACGTGATTTTACACACACACACACACACACATATATATACGTATATGCAATTTAGTTATATTGATATTTATTTCATATATAAAATTATATATTATTCTAAATAAAGTCAATCATACAATTCATGATTCACTATTTTAGCAAAACAATTCATGAATTGAAGTTGACTTGATGACAATGCTAAGAATATTTAACTAGTTAACCAAAATTACAGCAGGGAGGGATTACCCCCTCCTTCACCCCAATTAAACCCTACCCGTCCCATTATGAGTGGAACGGGTTAGGCAGGAACACAGTCAGCCAATCGGTTGATCTTTCCATCCCTAGGAAGAACCTATCCATATTATACTGGAATCTTATTTTCTTTCCGTTTATGTCGTAAAAAGAAGTAATGGCAGGTGCAATAGAAAAGGGTATTGGTGTAACAAGTCCAGCAGCTATCAAGTTTGCCTTTTTCATTCCCAAAAACAGAAAACCTATCATTGATAACATTGCTAATGGAAACAACTTAAACACGTTTTCTTCCTTCTCCTCTTCACATAAGCACAATCCAAAAAAATATACTAGCATTAAATTTTCATTTTCAAGAACAAACTTCATTTCATGAATTCCAGCAAGTAAATATAAAGTAACAAATTGGCCAGAAATTCAATGCGATAAATCAAAATTCATGAGTTTCTTACTGAAGAATGCAATCAATCAAAAACAAAGTTCACCTCAAACTTGCATTATCTAACACATATAAAAAAATCCACATTATCGCAAAAGAAAGCTAGCATAACAAGACAATAAGATTAACAATAATCCTCCATAACTCAAATTCAGCAAAAACCCTAAAATCAAAATCAAATTCAAGAAACAAACCATAACCTCAAATTGTTTTAACTCTCAATCTTCCGGAACCTCGACATCGCCATCGGAGATCTCCTGCTGCAAATCCTTAGGGTTTTTACCATCCACAGTACATCCAACAGACACACAAGTACCCAGAATCTCCTTCACAGTCCCTTTCAATTCCTTTGCCATGGACCTAGGCTTCATGACCTTGGCAATCTCGATCACATCATCGAGAGAGATGTTGCCAGTGTGCTTTATGTTCTTGGTCTTCTTGCGATCGCGCTCGGGCTCCTTCAGGGCCTTGATGACCAGCGCCGCCGCGGACGGCACGACGGAGACCTTGGCCTGGCGGTTCTGCACCGTGAGCTTCACGGTCACTCGGAGGCCCTTCCAGTCCTTCGCGGTCTCTTTGGCGATGTCTTCTCCGATTTTCTTCGGGGATAGACCGAGTGGGCCGATTTTGGGGGCGAGTGAACTCGCCGCGCCGACCTCGCCGCCGGTAACTCGGACGTAGACATCGACGACTTGCGATGGATCGAACTTGGGCGGCATTGTGGCGGCTCTGGAGACCTCAGGAGGGTTGTGAGTGCCGCAGTGAAGAGGAGCAAATGAGGAAGGTTTTTAGGGGTTTATATAAATCTAGGGTTTATTACAAGAGACTACACATGTCAAATTGAGTAAATTTTCTTTAATAATTAAAAAAAAAATTGTGTAAAAAAATTATTGAAGAACAAAAAGCCAAGTAAGCCCAATTTTATTAAAAAAATGGTTTAAGCATTTTTACATTTTTTTAAAATTTTCTACTTATTAATGTTTAGGATTATTTAAGTCTACATACATTTAAAAAATAAAAATATTTTGATCCAAAGTTAAGGCCGTGGTTTCTCTCCGATTCAAATCGGATTACAGGGTATTATTGGGTTTTCATGAGCCCACTATGGAGCCGGCATCAATGATCCGAATAATGTTTGAGTGGCTATCGATATCTGACCAACGTAATTTTTTACAGAAATAAAATACTTAATGAAGCTTACATATTAAAATATTCAAATTATCGATGTAGCCTCCATGGTGGGTCTATGGAGGCCCAATTAGAGAGGAGCCTCTCTCCAAAGTTAAAAGGATTATATTAAAGACAAAAATAAAGTGATAAAATAAGCTGATATTTGATAAAATTGAAAATTAATTTTAAAATTAATTGAATTTTTAACTTGAAAATTTGTTTGGTATTTATTGAAATTTGAAATTTTTTTATTTTTATAACAAAAGGAAAATCTTAGACTCTTTATATTTGTAGTGGTGGGCTAGTAGCTACATGATGGTGGTGGTGTAATAGGGTGCAGGTAGTGGTGATAGAAATAGTAAGATGGTGACAACAATAACAATAGTGGTGGTCTGCTGGTTGTGTGAGGTAAAATAGAGTTAGTGACAATGATGATGGTAATAATGACAATAGTTGTAGAAATAGAATTACGGTATTAGCAGTGATGATGTAATATGTACGGGAAAGAAATACACCTTCTCGTATAATCCTGTTGATCAAGTCCGCGCTTCTCCGTACGACGTCGTTCCACTACCTGAAAACACAAACGTGAGCTGGCCGGCGGGTGTGTGCCGGAAACCCCTCCGATGCCAAAGTCAGTCAACAAGACAAATAGGCAAAAGCTCTGTATATTCAGGAATCAAAGTTGTGTTACCTCTCCATAGGTGATGTTTGTGAACTTTTATAGGTTTCATATGGCACAATCCTAGTGGGATTCTTACTCCTCCACGTAGAGTCCTCCTAGGATTCATACTCTCGAAGGATAATGCTTATCCTCCAACACCCCCCCTCACTGCTTAAACCAAGTGAGATGGTTTTTCCCATGGCCGAACTACCACAGGACCGAAATAACATTGCCATATTGGAACAACTAGAGTGACCGATCTAACGGTTGCATCGGTTCCACCTTTTCTTTCTCCTACCTCGGCCTCACATGCAAAGGCCGAGCTATCCATAGAAGAACTAAGCCGAGCTAACCTTTACTCAGGTCCTAAAGCAGGCCCAACTTACCTCGGCTCTGAACAGTAGGACCGAGCTAACCCAAATAACCGGCGATCGGACTAAGCCCACATACTTAATGCGGTGGCAACCGTTTTACTTTGGATCGGACTACCACCTATCCACAGCCCATCTTCTAAGGCTCTTTAATTCGGCCCATAGATCGGCCCACTATCCTAGCCCGGCCCAATTTATACATAAATTACCCTCTCAATTGCCCCTTAATTCTATCTGCGCAGCATGATAGGGATTATCTGCCTATTAGCCGAGCTAGACTCAAGACGAGCTGTGTATGTCCGGTCAAAACGTCTCTTCAGTCACAGCAACTGAATCGCTTCTTCTCCCCATGACACGTGGCAGGCTCTGATTGGATGGGAGCAGCTGTCACGCCACCCTCGTACTCCGAAAAATTTGAACAGTTCCCGCCTTGAGCTCTTCCAAAACAAATCTTCTGCCATTCTGAATCATTTCACCTTGCTCTGTTCATCCTCTCTCTCTAGCTCCATTGTTCTTCGATTCTTGGAACTGTGAAGTTTGCTTTGTGTTCTTCATCACTGTAGCTGCCTCTACCTCCTGTTTTCCTGCTTCAATCTGGTAAGCAAATCCATCTTTCTTGTTCTATTTTTGCTTTTGTTGAATCCATAGCAAACTGCTCATGTGTTTTTACAAAACACTATTTACGCTTAGCTTCCTGTTTTTTCTGGAAAAAACTTCATGAGAACCTTATGAGCTTCATGGAATAACCTGTAGAACATCATTTGATCCATAATCACGTCCCAACCGAACTAGGATGCTGTTTGTGCTACGCATAAGTAGCTAGACTTTTCAACCGAACTAGGACTTGTAGATATACCAGTAGTTACAGTAAGTACCATCTTCTGACTTAGCCGAGACAAGCAAACCGAACTACATTTAGAAAACTTGAAACCACAGCCATTGACCGAGCTAAGTCTTCGGGGCTAAGCCAGCTTTCTTAGTTCCAAAACCGAACTCAGAAAGCTGCCCCTAGAAGCTTAACTGAAGTAACAAACATCATAGCGCAAACCGAGATACCCAACCCCTTGCTCAAACCGAGCTATTGATCCCTCTTTTAGACCGTGCTACAAAAACATCACGTTAGAACCGAGATAACCTGTAGCATACCACGCAGCCGAAATAGGAATTTTATCTTTGCTTTAATTTTGTAGCACGGTCAAGGATCTGTGCTTAACACCTTATTTTCGACTTTGCAGACTTAAGTCGCCCGGGCACTCCTCTGCGCACTCAACCGAGCTACTGAGCACATTCTTTTGACCGAGATAATTTATTTGTAATTTATACAATAAATGGGGAAGTATAGGTTTTTGGTAGAAACCCCAGGAGGCCTAGCCGAATTCCGAAGAGAATATAACATACCGGACGATGTCCACTTTACATTAGCCGAAAAAGATGTGACTCCATGGGGAAATAAAGGCTTCGTCCCCTTTACCCTCCTTTCGATTATAGAAACCGGACTAAGATTTCCAGTCCAGCCACTAATTTGCAAATTCCTTAGACAAACACGACTATGCCCAACCCAACTCTCCACCAATTCATACCGTATCATAATGGGAGTAGCCGCACTAAACCAACAAGAAGGACTCAACCTCGGTCTAGCCGAAATATTCCACCAATACTCCATAGGTTCCAAAGAAGAGGGCTGGGTCTATTATTTAAGAATACGCCGTAACCGAGAGAAAATAATAAAAGATACGCCGGACAAAGACTTGAATGACGATGATTTCTTCTGGGTGTCTGGGAATTATGAAGATCACCAAGCCCAGATTCCTGGCCGAAGAATAAACTGGAAACAAGGAAAACCCGGTATAACCACTTCGGTTATCTCTTGTGCCTTTGTTTGATTTCGGCTTCCCTTCTGAACCGAGCTAACAGTCAAATTTTTCTTTGCAGATTCAGCTTACCTTCATTCATTGTACGGCTACCCCAACCTCAATACCCTCCGCGCCGCACTACGGGTTAAAGAAAGAGGTTGGGGCGAAACTTCTAAATTTCGAGCCGACCTACAGATACAGCGGTCGCCGAAAAGCGAGAGTGACCGACTTCCTTCTGGAAGACGCACCAGAACCGAACCCATCGTTGCCCCAGATAAACCTAATCCCTCTCTCCGCCGAACAAGAGATGGCAAAAAGGAGCAGACTGAAGGCCCTGCTAACCGCAACCAATCCCTCCGACGTACCACCAGCTGGGCAGACCACTGAAACCGTGGGTAGCACTTCCATCCCAACGGCCCTCCTCATCTCGTCTGAGCAAGCGTGCCCGGACTAGCCAAACCGAGCGACGCCTTGCTGACGAGGACGAGACCATTCTGCCACCTAGTCCTCCTCCCAGCCCTCAACAAAGCCCCCGACCAGAGCACTCCGACCGAGGTGCCTCCTCCAAATGGGTGCCCGAACTGACCTTCTAGAACCGAGCTATACAGGATTCCGACTCCGTTGTTACTGAGAAGGATCACTTGATGGCTTTCAACCTAGCCAAGAGTATATGCCTTCCCAAGGACATGGAGCACCACCAAAAGCAACTCAACACCAAACTGAAGGTCATCCGGTCTTCAACAAAATCAATGATCCTGGTAAGTAGCACTGTCCTTTTTTTTTTGTCTATTTTTACCGGCCCCCACTTCGGCTGAGAAGAAGATTACTATTCTCTTGCAGGCCATTCAGAAAAACCATATCACACACAGGAAAGTTCTGGAGCTTAGAAGAAATACAAGGCAGGCCATGGCAGAAGCCGAAGCAAAATCGGCCGAGCTAGAGGAGGCCAAAAAGCAATTGGCCGAGCTACAATCTGAGAACGGCCGACTGACCGAACTGGTTAGTTCGGCCGAAGCCGAAAAGCAAAAGGTTGCCATTGAGACAAAGGACAAGTACCTGCGCCAGCTGGCGAAGATTGAAAAGAAAAAAGATACTGAGATAGCCCAACTGAAGGAGGGCATGAAAGGAGCCAAAAAGCGAGGCTTCAAGAAGGCGGAGGATGCTTATACCCAGCAGTGCGAAGCCGCAAAAGATCTCTTCTTCAAGTGTGGATGGAGGAGTGCCGTGGAGCAGCTTGGCTGTGCACCCGACACCGAGGTCTACAGTGCTCCTCAGTATTCCATTCCGGCTTCACTGTCGCAGTATGCTGCCGATCTACAAAAGCGATTACTTGAAGGGTATGATGATGATGATGATGATGATGATGATGATGATGAAGATGAGCCAACTGACACTTCGGTTGTCAATGAGCAAGCCAACAATGAATCACTTCGGTTGGAGCCGGTTGTTGAAGACCTAACTGAAGGGCTGCCGACTGACACCGCGCTGCCAGTTAATACCGAGGTCCAAGTTGAGACCGAGCTCCCACCTCAAACCGGACTTCGACCAGATGCTGATGTTGAGTTCGATGCCGAAATTGATGACCTTTTCAACTGATTATCTTTTTTCTTCTTTCTCTAGACTTCTTAACCGGAGTATAGTAACATCCTTCTAGACTTGATAATTTTGAATGCTTCTCTTTTGTCTTGAATTTGTAACCGGGCTGCGGCCCCCTCAGTTGTATTTTGTTTTATACTTCAATGAAAAGTCTTTTTCTGTACTCAACTGTTATTCCGGTTTTGTTCTGTATGCTTGCACTTGTAATGAATTTTCCATGAACTCATTTGCTCAACTGTGATCTCGGTTTTAATGCTTGCTTTCTAACTGGTATTCGTAATATATCTGGGCTGAAAAACCGTATTCCGGTTTTGGCTATCTAACTTACTAGCCAACCACTCTTTAGCCGATATAATTATTCTGGCTGAAGAGTAACTAAAATTGGGCCTAACCAGCCAACCGCTCTTCAGACTTAAACTTACTTCGGCTGAAGAGTAGCAAGAGTTGGTTTAATCCAGCCAACCACTCTTCAGCCGTAAACTTACTTCGGCTGAAGAGTAACAAGAGTTGGTTTAATCCAGCCAACCACTCTTCAGCCGTAAACTTACTTCGGCTGAAGAGTAATAAGAGTTGGTTTAATCCAGCCAACCACTCTTCAGCCGTAAACTTACTTCGGCTGAAGAGTAACAAGAGTCGGTTTAATCCAGCCAACCACTCTTCAGCCTTAAACTTACTTCGGCTGAGGAGTAACTAAAATTGGGCCTAACCAGCCAACCGCTCTTCAGACTTAAACTTACTTCGACTGAAGAGTAGCAAGAGTTGGTTTAATCCAGCCAACCACTCTTCAGCCGTAAACTTACTTCGGCTGAAGAGTAACAAGAGTTAGTTTAATCCAGCCAACCACTCTTCAGCCGTAAACTTACTTCGGCTGAAGAGTAACAAGAGTTGGTTTAATCCAGCCAACCACTCTTCAGCCTTAAACTTACTTCGGCTGAAGAGTAACTAAAATTGGGCCTAACCAGCCAACCGCTCTTCAGACTTAAACTTACTTCGGCTGAAGAGTAGTAAGAGTTGGTTTAATCCAGCCAACCACTCTTCAGCCGTAAACTTAATTCGGCTGAAGAGTAACAAGAGTTGGTTTAATCCAGCCAACCACTCTTCAGCCGTAAACTTACTTCGGCTGAAGAGTAACAAGAGTTGGTTTAATCCAGCCAACCACTCTTCAGCCTTAAACTTACTTCGGCTGAAGAGTAACAAGAGTTGGTTTAATCCAGCCAACCACTCTTCAGCCTTAAACTTACTACGGCTAAAGAGTAACAAGAGTTGGTTTAATCCAGCCAACCTCTAAGTTGGTTTTTTCCAGCCAACCACTCTTCAGCGGTAAACTTACTTCGGCTGAAGAGTAATAAGAGTTGGTTTAATCCAGCCAACCACTCTTCAGCCTTAAACTTAATTCGGCTGAAGAGTAACAAGAGTTGGTTTAATCCAGCCAACCTCTAAGTTGGTTTTTTTCAACCAATTTAGAATAAAGTGTTTGGTTATTTCCGACCAAACGTCCTGCAGCCTGGATCCTTATCCAGGGCTTAGGAAGGGTGTTGGTTTAATCCAGCCAACCTCTAAGTTAGTTTTTCCAGCCAACTTAGAATAAAATGTTTTGGTTTATTCGACCAAACGTCCTGCAGCCTGGATCCTTATCTTGGGCTTAGGAAGGTTCATAGTTGGTTATTTCGGCCAACTATGTTTACAATGCTCCTAACTCACTAAAGTTACCTTCTACTGAAAACAATTATTGCTGAAAATAATCGACTTGTTTTATTGAGAAAGTACAAAATTACATGTACTTAAAAGAAAAAAAAAGCTAGAAATAAAACAACTTGAGATTGGCAGTGTTCCATGGCCTAGGAATTGCTTTGCCGTCCTTATCTTCCAAGTGGTATGCCCCTTTGCTGCTAATCCGACCACTTTGTAAGGTCCTTCCCAATTAGGCCCCAACTTGCCATCTCCTGGAACCAAGGTGTTTCCCATCACTTTGCGTAGTACCCAATCTCCCGATCTTGAACTGCCTTGGATGCACTGTTTTGTTATACTTTCTGGACAATTCTTGTTGGTAGGAGGCGATGTGAACCAATGCTCTGTCTCTTCTTTCTTCTGCAAGGTCAAGCTCTAATGCTATGGCTTCGCCATTCAAGTCTGGATCAAAATTTTCGCTCCGAATTGTGGGAGGCCAACTTCTAATGGGATGACTGCTTCCATGCCATAAGCTAAGGAGAATGGTGTTTCTTCTGTTGATCGTCGAGGAGTGGTGCGGTAAGCCCATAAAACATGAGGGAGCTCTTCTGCCCACTTGCCTTTGGCCTTTCTCTAACCTTTTCTTCAATCCATCAAAGACTATTTTGTTTGATGCCTCCGCCTGACCATTTGCTTGGGGATATGCGGTGTAGAATTGTAGAACTCTATCTTGTATTCTTCACAAAAGCCTCTGAAAATTCTGTCGTCGAACTGAGTGCCGTTTGTCTGAGATTAGTGCCTTTGGTATGCCAATCGAGTGATGATGTTCTGCCAAACAAACTTTTTCACATCTTTTTCCTTGATTGATGCAAGGCTTCTGCTTCCACCCATTTTGTGAAGTAGTCAGTTGTCACAAGAAAGAACCTCTTGTTGCCTGGTGCTGTTGGAAGCGGCCCCTACTATGTCTAAGCCCCACATTGCGAAAGGCCATGGGCTAGTCAATGGTAGTAGTTCTCTGGCCGGTTGGTGTATTTGGTGTGCAAACTTCTGACACTTTTCGCATTTTTTGACGTACTTCTCTGAATCCGCTTGCATGTATGGCCACCAGTATCCATTGTGAAATTGCTCGTATGCCAATGATCTTCCTCCTTGATGGCTGCCACATACACCCTCATGTATTTCGAACAGGAATGCTTCCACTTTGCTGGGGTGGACACACTTTAGGTAAGGTCCTGAGAATGACTTTTTGTACAATGCTAGAGATGGAGAGAGCCAAAATCGTTGCGACTTTGCTCTTATTCTGTTGGCTTTTTTCTTCTCTTCTGGTAAGGTGCCATCTTTTAGGAACAATATGATGGGATTCATCCAAGAGGGGCCTAGATCGGCGCAGCATACCTCTTCTACTTCTAGGTCTTCAATGCTTGGTCTAGGCAGGTAGTCGATCAGTAGTGGATGAGGGATGGAGGTATCTGCCATTGAGGCGAAGCCTGCTAGTTCGTCTGCTCTGCTGTTTTCCTCTCTGCCGATCTGTTTTATTCTCACCACTTCAAACTTCTTGATCTCCTGTTCTGACCAACTCTTGGTACTTAGCCATTCTGTCATCCTTTGCTTCATAGTCGCCTGAAATTTGGTTTACCACCAGCTGTGGGTCGCTGTAAACCATTAGTTCGGTGGCCTTCATGTAGAATGCTGATTTGAGACCTGCTAGAAGCGCTTCATACTTCGCTTCGTTGTTTGATGCTGGAAACCAAGGTTGACTGCCTGCTCCATTACTAGGCCGTCTGGAGAGATGATGACTATTGCCAAGTCCTGCTCCATGCCGGTTGGATGCTCCATCCACGAAGAGTTTCCACATCTCTCCGACGAACAACTTCCAGCAAGTGGAGGGGTCAGATGATGCCTTGGGATCTTCCGTGTTGCTGGTGTCTTCTGCAAAGTCCATGCTTGCTGTTTGCCCCTTGCTATCTGGACTGTACCAAGTCTTTGTTTGTTGGCGAGTCTGGACTTGGTATAGCATGGTTTGCTTCTTCCTTCCTTGCTTTACTTTGGTCTACCATGGGGCCTGACTGAGTAACCAGTACTAGGGGTTTGCGTTATTCCGACGTCAACTTCCATCTCTAGTTCGGGTTGATTCAGTCAGGTCGACTGGGGAGATATGATGACTTCCAGAAGGCGAACTCTGCGACAAAATCTGCCAATGCTTGTGCCTTTATTGCGGTTCTGGGTTGGAACTTAATGTCGTACTGCCCTAACTCAACTGCCCACTTCAAGACTCGCCCAGAGAAGTTAGCCCTTTCAAACAATGCTTTTAATGGGAAGCTGTGAGGGCAACTATAGTGTGGGCGTGAAAGTAGTGCGACAACTTTCTTGAGGCCATCATCAAGGCCAATGCCAGTTTTTCCAGTGGCAATACCTTGTTTCGGCGCCCAGCAATGTCTTGCTGACATAATAGATGGGCAGGTGCTGGATTCCTTCTGCACGGACCAACACTGCGCTGATTGCGTGCTGCGAGACTGCCAGGTACAGGAAGAGTTCTTCTCCAGGAATTGGTGTTACAAGTAGTGGTGGAGAAGACATGTATTCCTTCAAACTTCCAGAGCTTGGTCGCATTCTTCATCCCATTCAAACTTGGATTTCAAAAGCATGGAAGAATGGTCGCAGTCTGTCTGATGACCTGCTTATGAATCGATTGAGCGCAGCTGCCATGCCGGTGAGATGCTGCACCTCTTTTACTGAGTTTGGTCTCTCCAGATCCTAAAATCGCCTTGATTTGAGATGGGTCTGCCTCAATACCCCGGTTGGTCACCAGGAAGCCCAGGAATTTGCCAGATCCTACTCCGAATGCACACTTCGACGCGTTAAGGCGTAACTTATGCCTTCTTCAGGATCTCAAACATCTCGCCTAGGCCCTTGATATGGTTATTCTCATCCTTGCTCTTGACCACCATATCGTCGATGTAAGCCTCCATTGTTTTGCCTAACAATGGCTCGAACATCTTGGTGACCATTCTTTGGAATGTTGCCCCTGCGTTCTTCAGGCCAAAGGGCATGACCTTGTAGCAGTATAGTCCTCTTGGAGTTGTGAATGATGTGACCTCTTGGTCTGGTTCATGCATGGCGATTTGGTGGTAGCCTCTGTATGCGTCCAGGAAGCTAAGTCGGTTGTGCCCCCGCCGTTAGGTCTACAGTTGATCTATCCGTGGCAAGGGGAAAACTGTCTTTAGGGCATGCCTTGTTGATTGTTTTGTAGTCGACACAGACACGCCACTTACCATTCTTCTTGGGTACC
The DNA here is from genome assembly GCA_036172215.1 of Camellia granthamiana. Lineage (NCBI taxonomy): Eukaryota > Viridiplantae > Streptophyta > Magnoliopsida > Ericales > Theaceae > Camellia > Camellia granthamiana. The sequence continues at coordinate 91,740,173 of CM069911.1, read as the reverse complement.
ACCACTGTATTGGAGATCCATCTTGGGTAGTGCATCTCTCTAATTGCTCCTGCCTCCAGCAGGTTTCCCCACTTCTTCCGCCACTATTTCGGCGTGGTGGAGCGCCGATCTGCGAGTCCGCTGAATGATTGGTCTGGCGGATGGGTGGACGTTGAGTTGGTGACAGATGAAGTTTGGATCAATGCCTGGCATGTCGTATGGAGTCCAAGCAAACACTTCGATGTTAGAAGTCAAAAATTCCAAGACCTCTAACCTCTCTGTGCTGGACAACGACGAACCGATCAAAAAGAACTTATCCGGGTTCTTTTCATCTATTCTTACCTCTACCAAGCCCTCCACCGCTTTCTGGCTAGCCGCTTTGCCAATGTCTGCGAATAGCTCATAACTCTCAAGTTCTTCCACTGAATGTACATATCCTTTGGCAGCGCGGCTGCCATTCACCGTGACAAAGCACTGCTTCGACATGATCTGGTCTCCATAGACTTCTTCTATTACTCCGGTGTCGCTGGGGAACCGCATTACTTGGTGGTAGGATGACGCCACCGATCGCATGGCATGCAGCCATGTTCTGCCCAAGATGATGTTGTAAGTGGAGGGGACCTTCAACACCCAGAACTCCACTTGTTTCGTCACACTCCCTGCTCTGACTGGGAGGATTATTTTGCCGACGGGCTATTCTGGCATGGAGTTGAATCCAATCAGGGGAGAATACGGCGGGTGCCAAGTCTTTATCTTGCAACTTCAATTGTTTAAATGTTTCGTAGTACATTATTTCGCATGAACCACCTTGGTCAATCAGAATCCGCTTGACGTCAAAATCCTTGACTCGGAGAGTGACAACCAAGGTATCATTGTGAGGGTAATATATTCCTGTCCAGGTCTTTATCCGAGAAAGACATGACGTTTGTGGCTTCTGTCTTTCCCTTCTTGATGGCAGGCTGGGCACTTAGTACCTCCCTTAAGTGTTCAGCCTTCTTGATCGATCCCTTGAGCTCGCACACACGTTCAGGTTCGAAGACTCCATGTATCACATTGATTACGCCTTGAGGTGGAGCGTCGATTGGCATCCCATTGGGGGTTATTGTGATCCTGGGGGGCTGGTCGCGGCCCCTCCTTCAATATATTTATCTAGGTGGCCTGCCGCCACCAACTCCTCCAGATGCTGCTTCAATGGCGTGCAATTCTCAGTGCGGTGCCCCTTTTCTTTATGGAAGGTGCACCACGACCTGTCGTCGTAGTCCTTCTGAGCCTCGCCTAGCTTGGCTGGCCACTTTGACGAAAGGCTCGTCCCGAATCTCACTTAGTATTTGGTAGATCGGTTTCTTGAAGACCGTGGTTATGGCAGTGCGGACTTTCAACCATCTTTTGTCTTGGTCTTCTTCGTTGTCTCGTTTGCCTCGCCCGTTTCTGCTCAGGCGGTTTACCGCGTTAACCTTTGCTGAGGTCTTCTTCTCTGGTATTGCGGTCGCGCCAGTTTTTGTTTCGGCACGGGCACCATCCTCCTCCACCCTGATGTGCTGATGCACTCTTTCCATCAAGGCTTCCATGGTGAGAGGCGACGTCATGGTGATTGAGTCCCTTAGTCTGTTCCCGACTGGAAGTCCTCTTTTATACTAGGCAATGCGAGATTGGTGGGGCAGTCCCCAATCTGGTTGAAGGTCTCCCAGTAACGACTGTTGTAAGATCTTAGGGTCTCCTTGTCGCCCATTGTCGATGAGGAGGTAACTGGTCGATCTCCACCGGGGTTTTGGTGTTTGTTCTGAATCGTGTGACGAACGCCTCCGCCAATTGCGCCCAGGGAGGCTATGCTGCCTTCTGGGAGTTTCTCAAACCAAGTCAGGCCTAGGTCTCCAAGGCTTGACGGAAGAGGATGCACATCAAAGCCTCGTTTCGCCGATATACAGCCATGACCTGGCGAAAGTAGCTCAAGTGTGAGTAGGGGTCCGTCTTCCCCTCGTATGTAGTGAATTTGGGCTGAAGGAAGCCTGATGGTAGGGGCGCGTTCTCAATTGCTGGAACAAACGGTGAGGTCTGCAGCCTCGCCAATGCCTTGTCCCGTTGGTTCGTAGGCAGGGCGCGGGTATTGGCATTCCAACCTCGATGTTTCCATGCGTCGAGGAGCCAACCGCTGTAAGGCAAAAACTCTGTGCGGATCGCGTGCCCTGGCGTCTTCCCTCCATCGTGCCTTTTCTTCGAGGCACAGTCCGTAAGTCGGATGATCTGGGTAATTCCGTCTGTCTGGATCTTGTTTGGTGCGTATGCGAAGGCCCAATAAGTGCTCCCTTCCATGTAGGACCTCTTAGATCTCATCCTTTCAGACCTGGAGTGACGAGTCTTGGAAGACCTAGATTGAGTATCGCCTGTCCTGAGGCTTTTACTCTCTGCATGCGAGGGTGTGGTGTTCCTACCCACGACCTTCCGAGTGACGAGGGGCGTCTTGTCTGTGCGCCCCTCTCCTGTCGCCACTTCTTTTCCCTTCATCTGGCGCTTTAGAGATTCCATATCCGCCGCCCATCCGTCGTATCAATTCGTCTTGTTCCTTGACGCGATCCTCCAAAGCTTGAGGATCAATCCTTCGCCTCTGTCTTTCTGGGCTCCGCGAACGAGAGTGATGGGGGCTGTTAGTCCGCCTTCTACCCCTTGCATCCCTCCTGGAACTTTGTCTTTGTGGTTCCAGGTTCGCCATGGGAGTGACCAAGGGTAGACCTTCGCACCTCGCACCTCCTTCCGGAGTTTGTCTGTCAATGGCGGACTGAGGTATTTCTTCGTTGTTCGCCATCGATTTTTGAGAGAAAAAGCTTGATCAAGAGGTTGTTCTTGTCTGACTTCCCACAGACGGCGCCAATTGTACGGTAAAGAAATACACTTTCTCGTATAATCCTGTTGATCAAGTCCGCGCTCCTCCGTACGACGTCGTTCCACTACCTAAAAACACAAACGTGAGCTGGCCGGCGGGTGTGTGCCGGAAACCTCTCCGATGCCAAAGTCAGTCAACAAGACAAATAGGCAAAAGCTCTGTATATTCAGGAATCAAAGTTGTGTTACCTCTCCATAGGTGATGTTTGTGAACTTTTATAGGTTTCATGTGGCACAATCCTAGTAGGACTCTTACTCCTCCACGTAGAGTCCTCCTAGGATTCATACGTCTCGAAGGATAATGCTTATCCTCCAACACCCCCCTCACTGCTTAAACTAAGTGAGATGGTTTTTCCCATGGCCGAACTACCACAGGACCGAAATAACATTGCCATATTGGAACAACTAGAGTGACCGATCTAACGGTTGCATCGGTTCCACCTTTTCTTTCTCCTACCTCGGCCTCACATGCAAAGGCCGAGCTATCCATAGAAGAACTAAGCGAGCTAACCTTTACTCAGGTCCTAAAGTAGGCCCAACTTACCTCGGCTCTGAACAGTAGGACCGAGCTAACCCAAATAACCGGCGACCGGACTAAGCCCACATACTTAATGCGGTGGCAATCGTTTTACTTTGGACCGGACTACCACCTATCCACAGCCCATCTTCTAAGGCTCTTTAATTCGGCCATAGATCGGCCCACTATCCTAGCCCGGCCCAATTTATACATAAATTACCCTCTCATAATAGTAGCGATGCCATGTAGAAATAAAGGGATGGTGACGAGACAACGATAGTGATGGAGTAACAATAGTGTGGCAATATTTGTGGTAGTAATGGTGATTGTGATTATGAAATGGTGATGATGGTGCAACTGTAATGACTTAAAAATTTTAAATTTTAATTAATTATAATTAAGAACCTAATTATTTGTTTAATTACTTTCTTAATTAATTAAGTTCCATCGGTTACCTAAACATCATGCATGAACGCTTTTCCGTTTTGATTTAAATAAGTGTACTTTTTGTCTTTTTAACGAAAAATATGTAGAAAAAAGTAGAGAGGTGATGTGATGGAAAAAAGATAAAAAGATAAAAAGATGGATTATTTGAAATATGCCAAACTTGGCCTTAATATTAGATAGATAGAATCTTCGGATTTGATATTAAATCTTTCTGTATTAATATTATTAAAATGAGAGACTTGAAAATGTTCCAAAATTGAAAAAAAAAAAAAAATCTCAGTCTCTTGAAATTGAGAATTTTGGTTGAAATTTCTTGATATTTGGGATTAAATTTACATTTTTTGGTTAAAAAAATCGTATTTTTAGGTATGAATTCTCCTAATTTTGTATGAAGTTGCCAATTTCTAAAAACTGAGAAATTTCTTGAATGAAGTTCCCTATCTCTGGTCTATCTTGTTCCATGGATGGCTACTTTATGGCCATGTTTGTTTGGACAGATTGAATTATGTTGGATTGACATTTTTATGACTAATAGTCATAGGACTACCGAATCCTTTGGATTGTGTATCCTATCTTATGTTTGGATCGAGTTAAGATTATAAGAGAGACTAATAATTTAGGCTTTGGCTTAATCCTCCAAGTTATATTTCACCCCCTCTGTAGGATTGAATAGTCCATCGTATATGAAATACCATATCCGATAGATTGTTAGTCTGTACTTCAATTATTTAATCAAATATCAAATTAATAATTTTATTAAACTATTAATCCAATCCCAAATTTATATCTACCCAAACATATGACCTATAGGCTATACCATTTATATTTTCAAGATTGGACAAGTCGTGACTTGTTCACATGAGAGAGAAGGTATAGAGTTAACAAAACAAAAATGCTTCCGACCTCTAAAACTTGATCACTAAATCAGCACTAATGACGTGGCTGCCAACCTGGAAAGCTGAGGCAAACCGCGCCCCTTTCTCCTCTTTCTTATTCATTTCAAATTTCAAATTCATTTTCACAAAACATTTGAAGACTCTCTCTCTCTCTCTCTATTCTCATTCCCTTCTCTTCTATTCTCTTCTCTTCTCTGCTGGTGCCTCTCTGTCGAGGAGCTCCCGATGAGCGTAGCTCTTCAACAGCGGCGAGATGACGAGCGTAGCTCTCTAACCCCGGCGACAATCGAGGTTGAACGCAGCTTCTACAACCACGATGAGCGCAGCTTCTCACGAGAACGACGAGCGAGTCACGCACGACGACCGACGACGACGAGTCTCTCTCTGTCTTCACAGATTTGTCTGCACGGGTCAGTTCTCTCTCTCTCTCTCTCCCTCTCTCTCTCTCTATATATATATTTATGTATCTATATCTATATGCCCTGATTTGTTGAGATTTTTGATTTGATTTCATGCCCTGATTTATATCTATGTATATATCTATATCTATATGCCCTGATTTTGTGTCTTTCACTTTGATTTCATCTATTTAGGACGATTTTGATTTTGATTTTGGTTTGCCCCAATTTTACATCTACATTGGATTTGCCTAAAAAATCTAAAATATATATTTGGTGGAGAATATATAAAATTGCTTAATCATCCTTGAAGCCACTGCCAAATCTTTCTTGGATTTGCATGGTGGTAGTTCGCTTCTACTGATTGGTGGTGGTGTATGTATTCAGTGGTGTGAATGGTAGCTAATAGTTAATCAAGTGGTGGGTCTAATAGTTAATCAAGTAAATCAGTGTCAAATGGAAGCAAACAGGATTGCAATCAATCCCATGGTTGTCTTCAAGGAACAACCATTGGCTTCATTAACTCAAATGTTTCATAAACTTATAAACATCTATCTTGAACTGTTTTTTTGAACTGTCATAAACATCTGAGTTCAAACCTGTTTTTTAAACATGGTTATAACATCTATCTTGAACTTATAAACATCTAACTTATAAACAGGGGATTTCTGAACTCTTTTCTTTTTTTTTTTTCCATATCTATCTTGCTATGTGACAGAGATAGAAACTGACCACATTGAAGTCCAAGTCCGATGAAGACGCCGGAAGGTGGAGGAGGGAGAAGACGTCGAACGGTAGAGGAGACGAACGGCGGAGGACAGTATACAAATGCCGAACGAGACAGCAAACGCCAAACGATGGAGGAGAGGGATGACGAAGGAGAGGGCTGACGCCAGACGGTGGAGGAGAGGGCAAACGTCGGACGGTGGAGGCGACGGAATGGTGGAAGAGAAGCTCAAATCAAATGTGCGGGAAATTTTTTTTTTTTCTTTTATATACATGAGCTCGATCAACATTTGCACGGGATTTAACTTTCTTTTCTTTTTTTTTCTTTTTTTTTACAGTGCGTGAAACACACGCACTCAATATGCAAATGGCCTTCAGTTTCACACCTCACATACCACCTGTTTAGAGCTCGTTTTAGAGCTCGTCTTCTAGTGGTCTGTAGCGGAACTGGTCCATCAATAAATCACAATTTTGTGTAACAGTTCCGCTACAGACCATTAGAAGACGAGCTCTAAACAGGTGGCATGTGAGGTGTGAAACTGAATGCTATTTTACATATTGAGTGCGTGTGTTTCACGCACTGTAAAATAAAAAAAATAAAAAAAAGAAATGAAAGTTAAATCCCGCGCAAATGTTGATCGAGCTCCTGTATATAAAAGAAAAAAAAAATTTCCCACACATTTGATCTGAGCTTCTCTTCCACCGTTCCGTCGCCTCCACCGTCCGGCATTTGCCTCTCCCTCCACCGTTTGGCGTTTGCTGTCTCGTTCGGCATTTGTAGATCTGTCTCCGCCGTTCGTCTCCTCCACCGTCCAACGTCTTCTCCCTCCTCCACCGTCCGGGCGTCTTCGTCGGACTTGGACTTCAATGTAATCAGTTTCTATCTCTGTCACATAGCAAGATAGATATGGGGGGAAAAAAAAAAGACAGTTCAGAAATCCCCTGTCTATAAGTTAGATGTTTATAAGTTCAAGATAGATGTTTATAACCATGTTTTAAAAAACAGGTTTGAACTCAGATGTTTTATAACAGTTCAAAAAATAGTTCAAGATAGATGTTTATAAGTTTATGAAACATTTGAGTTAATGAAACCAATGGTGGTTCCTTGAAGACAACCATGGGACTTATTTCAATCCTGTTTGCTTCCATTTGACACTGATTTACTTGATTAACTATTAGACCCACCACTTGATTAACTATTAGCTACCATTCACACCACTGAATACATACACCACCACCAATCAGTAGAAGCAAACTACCACCATGGAATTCGTAGCCTTCAAGGAACCACCATGGCATTTCCATTTGGTCAAATAGATATGAAAAAAAAAAAAAAAAAAACAACAACAACAACACAACAATTCAGTTTTGGTTTAATCTGTTATACTTCAGGTCCAAACATTAATCTGTTAATCAGTTTTGGTCCAAACATTGGTTTGTACTTCAAGTCCATTATTCAGCTGTTATACTTCAGTTTTGGTTTATACTTCAAGTCCATTATTGAAAGTTTAATCTATTATTAAAACACAATAATTTGTTATTAATTTTTGAAAATAATCTGTTATTAATTCTTGAATAATCTATTATTCTAATAATCTGTTATTAAATCATTTGATTTTATTTTAATTTTTGAATGGGCAGAAATGGAGATTGATTCAAATAGTGTTGAGAATCAATCCTTTATTAAATGAGAGTGGAGAAGTTGAGGAACCTAAGAGGGGTATGTGTTTTACCTCAAAGCAAGAAGCGTACACATTTTATGCCAAATATGCTAAACATGTTGTGTCATGACCCGAACCCGCCCCCAAGGGTTAAGGACATAACCGGCCAGTAATCATAAGATTACCTACGGCCTCAAACCAAGCCAAATGTATTTTAACAGAGTTAATGGGGGCCAAACGGAAGCAATTTAAAACTTTGTCCATAGAGTTGTGCTTACATGGCACATCATAACAAACCATACATATGCACATTAATAACTCACATCAAAATATGTACTACACAAAGCTCTGTACATACAGGATCATATAGGTCTAAGTCAGCCGAACAAAACTATATACAACATATTCAAAGACTTCGCCCATGTGACAAAATAAAACAGAATGACAAAAAGGGCGAAGACGGGTCTCGTGCGTGAGACGCAAGGGCTGACTCTTCAAAACCTTTGTTGTTCCTTACAGACTTCACTGGGGCTGGGTTTGGACTTCTCTTCGCTCACCTACAAACACATGAATGAGCGTGAGCAATAACCCAGTGAATAATATCAAATAAAGAAGTTATATGAACGACATGTAGAACAACATACTTCAAATGGCCTTGGGCGCAATTCATATTTCTATTTAACATATACGCGCACAATTTAAATCAAGTGGCTGTAGTTCCAAACATACTGGCCCTTGGCCCATTTATCTTTCATTTGTCAAACTGGCCTTTGGCTCATTCATTCATGTCAAACTGGCCTCTGGCCCATTCATTCGTGTCAAACTGGCCTCTGGCCCATTCATTCATGTCAAACTGGCCTCTAGCCCATTCATTCGTGTCAGACTGGCCTCTGGCCCATTTATTCATGTCAAACTAGCCTCTGGCCCATTCATTCTTGTCAAACTGGCCTCTGGCCCATTCATTCATGTCAAACTGGCCTCTGGCCCATTCATTCATTCATTTATTTCAGACTGGCCTTCGGCCCATTCAGTTATTCATATCAAATATTTGTCCACAATTCAAACTAGTAACTTATAAGGCTTATAAGGAAATAAGCAATTGGATAAATGACAAGCTTCAAAATATCGGTATTACTCACAGTGATTGGTTGGTTGGTTGGTTGGTTTGCCCTGGAGCTTGACCCTATATATCACATAGCACATACGGGTCACAAACGATTCAACCCGTTCCTTAATTCACATATTCCTTTTTAGGTTTCATTCTTATCTCTTTAACTCATTTACCATGCTCAATGCATGCCTAAGAGTGCTTACAAGTGAAATAGGACGGAAAACGAAACACAGAGCGTGCAAACAAAATTTCAAAAAACAAGGTCCCGCTCGAGCGGACCCAATAGGTCTGCAAAAGTGCTGGTTGTATCATTTTTACGCTCGAGCGTGAACTCGGACGCTCAAGCGGAAGTTCATCCTACATAGCTCCCCGCTCTAGCGTGAACTTCCCCGTTCGAGCGGGCACCATGCCTGCAAGAAAATATTAGGAGCTCGTATTTCCCGCTCGAGCGGCAGTTCCCCCGCTCGAGCGGACGTCGAAGTTTCTGGGTTTTCCAGCAATGTTCTTGAGCTCAATTTCAACATTCCAACCAACATTTCTTGCATGGCATGGCTCAAATTTCAAATATATTTATGCTATCATGATACAAACACCCAATTACATCAATATGGAGCTCAATTTCATGAATCAAACACATACATGTCCCAAATTGACACCAAACTCATTTCCATCATAACACATTTATGCATTCAAAGCTCCTATTCTCATAAATTGTACATGCATGTGATGTATTACTCTCATTCTCAACTTAGATGATACAAATGGTGATTACAACATAAGTTTTAACCAAAACTCTACATGAATCATGTATTTCAAGCTCAAACATGCAAATTCAAAACAATTTCTTACATGCATGCACATATTGGCCCTCAATTCAACAAAACCAATTCAATTTCATCATGCTCAATTAAATTCATGTTCTTGACCATTATCCCAATTTGAATTCACAAAATCACAACTTAATATTCATGAATCCACTTACCTAGAGGCTTTACTCTTCCCAAATTATGGTCAAATCTAGAGTTTAATCCTCCACTCTTCACAAACTTGAGCCAAACACCCAACTCTCCTTCTTCCTCTCTCTAGTTGACCCCTTTCCTTTTCTTAGAGTTTATAATCAGCCAAATGAAGCTAATGAGAGAAATTGAGTGTATAAAGGCCCCTTATAAGCCCCCACTCAACACATTATTTTATTATAAAATAATTGGGCACTTAATTCCTTAATTTAATCTGATCCGAATCAATTTCCAATTAAATTTCACCGTAGGCTCTAAAAATTACGCTAATCACAATGGCGTAATCAATTTCCAGTTCTGTGGCCGATAAGGCCTCCAATCAAATTTTCAAAGCAGATAATCAAACAGTTATTCCTACGGTGAATAGATAGAAATTCAAAACCACATATATTCATATAATTGGCACACAGAATCATACTAGACACATAATCGCGTTCGTATTAAGGACCAATTAACATAATAAGGGACAGGGTTATCACATGTTGGGTTTTCTATAGCTTGTAAAACACAAGTTATTGGCGATGATGGGAAATTAAGATACTTTGGGATTGAATGTTCTCAATCGGGGAAGAGAATTAAAAAATCAGAAGTAAACCCTTTAAAGCCATCTCTGTCCATAAAAATTGATTGCAAAGCAAGGGTACGAGCAAGCCTACAAAAAGATGGGAGATTTATGTTAACCACAGTTAACCTTGAGCATAATCATGACTTGATCCCCACCGACTCACGCCATTTTACAATGAATAAGAAAATCCTTAGTCCTGTGAAGAGAAGATTAGAAATTAATGATCAAGCAGGGATTAGGGTGTCTAGGAATTATAACTCAATGGTTGTTGAAGCTGGGGGTTATGAGTCTTTAACATTTGATGAGCGAGATGCAAGGAATTACATTGAGAGAGCTAGAAAATTGAGGCTTAGAGAAGGAGATTCCGATGCACTTCAAAAGTATTTTTTGAGAATGCACGCACAAAATTCGAGGTTCTATTATATGATTGATGTTGATGCTGACTTTCGCATAAGAAACTTGTTTTGGGTGGATGCAATTAGTCGGGCGGCTTATAAAGAATTTGGAGATGTTGTTTCATTTGACACAACTTACCTCACTAATAAATATGATATGCCATTTGCTCCGTTTGTAGGAGTTAACTACCATGGACAGTCGATTTTGCTTGGTTGTGGCCTATTATCTAGTGAAGACACTGATACATTTGTTTGGCTATTCAAATCATAGTTAAATTGCATGTCAAATCATCCTCCAAAAGTTATAATAACTGATCAGTGTAAAACTATGCAAAAGGCTATAGAAATAGTCTTTCCCAATACTCGACATCGATGGTGTTTATGGTATATGTGGGAGCCGAATAAATAGAAGAGTCGAAAGGTGCGTACCCCAGAAATCAGATATTATTCGGCTCCATATTGCTTGACTAGGATGCCGAATACGTTAGGAAGGCCGAATAGCCCAGAGATCAGTAGCTCCGAATAAATAAAAGGGGAATAAGATAAAAGTAGGCTCAAGCCCGTTGGTCTCCTAGGCATTGAGCCGTTCGAACTCTAGTTTTCACCGTCCCCGTTGGTCTCCTAGGAACTCACCGCAAGCACGGAAGTCGTTCGGGCACGACAAACACCAAAGGAATTGCACCTTCAGAGGATTTAAGGTCTCCTAGACCGGGATGCAAAAGGTATGCATGACAATGCATGTTGTTTTTTGTTTTTTTGTCTGAAATGCAAATGATGCATTGATGTTAGGAAAAATGCAAGACAATGCATGTGCTTCTTTTTTTGGTTTTTGAAATGCAAATGATGCATGATATTTTTGTTTTTTTTTTTGAAATGCATGATATATGCGCTACCTACAATGATGCATGACAATGCGATATTTACAATGCGATGCATGATAATGCGGATGAGGCACGCATTGCCGATTGTATCGAAGGTTTTGCACCCTCCAAGGATTTAAGGTCTCCTAGACCGTGCGTGTTTTTGGTCCATCGGACCCTCGTTTCGGGGCAACGCAAGTGTGGTGCGCAAAATAGCGCGATGAAATGCATGCCCAATGCAATGAGGGGCAAACTTAACACATCGAAGGTCTTGCACCTCCCGAGGGTTTTAAGGTCTCCTAGACCACGCGTGTTTAAGGTCCTGCCGACCGGCTTTAGGGTAATGCATGACGATGAGATGCGCGAAAGAGCGCGATGAAATGCATGCCAAATGCAATGAACGGTGTACGTCAATGTACCGAAGGTCTTGCACCCTCCAAGGATTTAAGGTCTCCTAGACCGTTGCGTGTTTTTGGTCCCGCCGGACCCTGCGTGTTTTTGGTCCCGCCGGGACCGCGCGTGTTTTTGGTCCCGCCGGACAGTCTTGTAAGATGAAATGCTCATGAGGCACGCATACCTCATTTGATGGAAAATGAAGTGCAAAACGAGGCATACGTGCCTCGAGATGCAATGAAATGCAAAATGAGGCACGCGTACCTCATTTGATGGAAAATGACGTGCAAAACGAGGCATACGTGCCTCGAGATGCAATGAAATGCAAAATGAGGCACGCGTACCTCATTTTGATGGAAAATGACATGCAAAACGAGGCATACGTGCCTCGAGATGCAATGAAATGCAAAATGAGGCACGCGTACCTCATTTGATGGAAAATAACGTGCAAAACGAGGCATACGTGCCTCGAGATGCAATGAAATGCAAAATGAGGCACGCGTACCTCATTTGATGGAAAATAACGTGCAAAACGAGGCATACGTGCCTCGAGATGCAATGAAATGCGAAATGAGGCACGCATACCTCATCGGATGGAAAAATGGAATGCAAAACGAGGCACGCGTACCTCGAGATGCGATGAAATGCAAGATGAGGCACGCATACCTCATCGGATGGAAAATGGAATGCAAAACGAGGCACGCGTACCTCGAAATGCAATGAAATGCAAGATGAGGCACGCATACCTCATCGGATGGAAAATAATGCAAGTCGCAAGGGACGTGCGAGACGGCGCGAGGCGGCGCACCGGAGAGTGTGATGAATGCGTGCAACACATACGGGGCAACTTTTAAATCTTATGAAAGACAAAAGGATACAAAAGGATACAGTCATCGCATGGATTTGAGTGCCACACACAGAAGACACTGTCTGAGGTCAAAACGGAGGCCGGTTGAGCGTCGGAGATGCACTTTCTTGTACTTTCTTGAGCTATGAAGACCCAAAACCCCTCATCTAGCCTAAACAAGGCCTTGGGAACACCACCGGCTGGGCTAGGTGGTCACCGGCTGCCGCCGGCTGCCTAAACTTCTCCACCGGCACAAAAATGTGCCGACCGGCACAAAATAGTGCCGACCAGCAGAAAATGCCTGATCGGGGGGCAGATCTGCCATTTCACCTCGGGCTTTATAAAATAGGGTTTCTAAACCCTATTTTTCCACTTCCTCTTCCGCCGAAATCCTTCACTCTCTCTCTCTAGAACTTTGTTCTCTCGATTTTTCGTCGATTTCCTCGCGTTCCACGCTCGTTTTACCGTCGGATTCGCGATATTCTTCGCGTTTCGGACATTTCCACCCGATCGAAACTTCATTTCGGGATCTCCTTTGCTATTTCCGCCTTTTCGGGACTTGTTCCCCTCGATTTCCTCTACACTTCCGTGTATTTTCATCTCCCGGCCTTTCCAACCATTTTCGGCCCGCTCGGGGTTGACTTTTCCAGTTGACTTTTCACATTCCGGCTTTTCCGGCCATTTTCTCATCCCCATTGCCATGGCTGACGACATTCCACATGTCGGGACTCCCCCGGATCACGAGATGGATCCCGGGGTTGAGCTTCTCCCGTTGAGCGAGCGCCCATTTGATCCGGCGACCTACCGGCCGGCTATTCACATTCTACCACCCGATGGACTTCGCCACTTCCGCGGCTTCGACCGAGCGCTGGACCCGGAGCTTCTCCTGCGCGAGCCGGCCTCTCACTTGTCCTTCGGCGCTTCCGAGGTAACATCTTGATCTACTTTATTTTCTGCAATGTAGGACCTTTAACTGTCAACTGCCATAGCTGATTACATTCCTTAACTGCTTTAGATCTGATACACTGTGCGCTGTAGTTGATTGTAGACAACCTCACAACTGATATCTGCTTAGGACCGACACACATGCACACACACTGCACTAGCCTGAATCACCCAAACACACGGCACACATTGCACTTTTGACATGAACTCACCGACACCCGGTGCTTATTTGGATCTGAAAACTCGCACGCATGCTAGACTTGCACTGAATCACACAAACACGCAGATGCATCACACGTTGGTAATTCACTGAAACATACCGGGACCCGGCATCCGTTTGAACTTTGAAAAACACGCACACATGCTATGTTTACACTGATCCCCATGGGAGTACTGACACATCACAGGTCGTAGTCCACCTACTGGTGCACTGAAACCTGACATTTGCTTGCATCTGAAAAACGTGCACACGTGCACCAAGTTTACACTGGACCACTCAAAACACACTGACGCATCACGCGCCGTAGTTTACTGTAAGCACACCGGTACCCGGTTTCTGTTTGAATCTGAAAGACTTGCACGCATGCTAGATTTGTACTGACTTTAACTGTTTCTTCGAAACTGTACATTTCATATTGATTCGCAACTGTTTGTTTGTAAACAGGGAGGTTCCCATGCCGTCCGCGGGTATGGGAATACCGTCGCTCGAGAGTGGTATGCCGAGCTACCTGATGCAGTCCGTCAGATCGTCGATCGGGCCGGCTTCGGCGCATTTTGTAGGGGACTTTCCAGGCTCTCCGCCTGCAGACCTCTCCTTGCCGCTCTGGCAGAGAGGTGGTGGGACACCACTGATTCATTCCACTTGTCGGTGGCAGGGGACATGACGATGACCCCTTACGACTTCGCGATGCTTACCGGCATCGGGCTAGGGGGTGATCCGATCCCCTTCAACATTGACATGGATGAGTGGACCGCGGCCCAGGTCTACTTGCTTGGCGAGGCACCGCCTCTGGCGCGTCCTGGCTTTGTCAGGTATTCCTGGTTCGAGCTTCAGTTTAGGGTCCAGCCCACCCTCATCGACGCAGCCCCGATGACTCAGGAGGCCGTGGAGAGATACGCACGCGGCTTCCTTATGTTCATGTTCGGGACGACCCTCTTCGCCGACTGGGCGAACACAGTGCCCCTCTGTCTTCTCAGCGCACTGGTAGATGTCAGAGATATTTTGCGCTTTGACTGGGGTGGCGCGGCTCTGGCCACCCTCTACGGCTACATAAGCTCAGTCTCCCGTGGCAGCGGGCAGTTGCTCGGAGGCTACTGGCGGGCCTGGGAGGTATGTCTTCTTCTCTGCTTTACATTTCTGCTCTACATTTTCTGTACTCTGTACTGCACACACTGTAGTCTGTTTCGAGCTGACTGTATACTGTACACACGGCACACACATACTCTGCTTTACACTGACTGTATATTGTACACATGGCACACACATACTCTGCACAATACACTGCACAACACACGGCTCTGCTATTTCTGCTTTATTCTTCATTTCTGCTTTATTTGATGGTCATACTGACATCTATTTTGCAGTTGTGGGTCTACGCCTACTTTCCCAGGCTAGAGCCAGTACCGGAGACGGAGACTCCTCTGGTCATCCCCTTCTCACGCCGTTATGACGGGAGGTGCACACGGCGGCCTCGTGATACCTTCAGCTTCTTCCGTCGATTCTTCGACACCATCACCTCCGCCGAGGTATGTTTTACTTACAGTTCATTCAAACTTTGCTTTGCATTTGTGTATTTTGATAACCAGCAAATAACCAACTGTTTCAATTCAGGTCACCTGGCGGCCGTGGGCTGCGGTGCCAGCAGGCATTCAGGATCGGTTTGTCGGTGCGGAGGAGACCTCTCGCTACCGGATTTTGCTGGAGGGCCCGGTCTGTCGGGCTTGGTACCTGGGTGAGCGTTTCCTACGCCAGACCCTAGGGTTGCCAGAGCAGATAGTCCCGGTTCACCCTCCTGAGCACATGAGGGACACCGAGAGGTTTTCTCTGCAGCAGATGGAGGACTACACCCTTGGCTGGGACGAGGACGGCTATAGGGGCGAGGGCGACTACTCCGAGTACGTCCGGGCCTTCATCATGCGGCCTCTGAGCGGGGGTCGCCAGACTGAGCGAGGGAGTCCTGCGGTGCCGGCGGCTCGGGCAGAGGCAGGAGCAGGAGTGGGATCTTCGAGGAGAGCCCGAGTCCGAGGCAGGGGTGGGGTACAGAGGGGACGAGGGTCCGGTTGGCCCGCTCTGCCCACTATGCTGACATACAGGGGGCAGGGTGGGGAGACCTACCAGATCCCCTTCGTTCCTCCCCCGGCTGGTCACGAGTTAGCCGGTATTCCCGACTTACCCCCGGTACGTATTACTTCACTTTGCATCTTGCATTGTCATTCCATTTCAGTTTATTTGATATTCCGCAGAATACTAATGCATCCGATACTTTTGCAGGCTTCCTCCGAGTACACACGGCAGTCGGTGGAGCTGTGTACCTCCCTGATGGGGATGCTGCAGCGGACCCTCGATGTCATGGCCGCCTACAGTCTTCTGGTACGTTCTTCTGACCACAGTCTCAAACCATACTCTGTTCCATACATACTGATGCACTACACAAAATCTGATAAACTGCTCACGGCATTCACACACTGTACTCATACACTGCATTCTGCACTGATTAACTGCTCACGGCATCCACACACTGTACTCATACACTGCATTCTGCACTGATTCACTGCTCACGGCATTCACACACTGTACTCATACATTGCATTCTGTACTGATTCACTGCTCACGGCATTCACACACTGTACTCATACACTGCATTCTGTACTGATTCACTGCTCACGGCATTCACACACTGTACTCATACACTGCATTCTGTACTGATTCACTGCTCACGGCATTCACACACTGTACTCATACACTGCATTCTGATATACTGCTCACAGCTTTCTGATGCATTTGCTTTTTGTATTTTTCAGCCTCCCTTTCCGATTCCGCCAGTGGGCGGCGCTCCTCCGGCTGGGCCTCCCCTTTCTACTCGGGATGGCAGGATATTCCCCCGTACCAGAGGGAGACACGCTCATGTTGGGAGCAGCTCGCGAGCACCAGTTCCAGGTGATGGCGAGTCAGAGATGGAGGCGGAGTCGTCCGAGGAGGAGGCCGGGGATAGCTCGGGCTCGGGCTCTGACAGCGATGCTTCCGACGATGCTCCTGGGCTTCTGCCCAGGAAGAGGGCCAGGACAGATCCTCAGGCGTGAGGTTGCTGCTGATGATGATTTTTCGCTGCTTTTCTTCTTTATTTCTTTTCTTGTACTTTTCTCCTTTTAGTAGATAGAGTACTTTGTACTGCCACAGGCAGATTTTGCTTTCTTCAAAACTTTGTATTTGAAAAGACGACGATATGAAACAAAATTTTATCTGAAAAGTATTTTATTTACATACCTCGTACTTTGCATTGCACTGCATCATATTACACCTCAAATGTAAATGATTACGATTTGTTGTCTGAAAATTGAGCACTTGCACTGTAATAATCGGATAACCAACCAACTAACAGCAAACATCCCAGACAAATCACTGCTCAAACTGAACAAATAGCCCATATTCTGCTGGGGATTAATCTGCACACAGCTCATAATACAATATCCAGTCCATTTTGCATACGGCAAACTTTGAACAATTGGCCCAATCTGACAAGACGGATCACCAAAACTGAGACAGTTGAAGTTGAAACACATTCGGATGTCCCAAAATTTCCTTTTCTTCTCTTGCCTCGCATAAATGTAGAGAATGGCACAGCATTCTGAGCACAAACGATTGACTTTGGAAAAGGGATTTCACAACCGGGGTATCGAGCCTACAACTGAACACAGTGGAAAGGACTCAAGTGAAGAAAATAAAAGGCACACGACCTAAACACAACGAGATACACTCGGAAAAGACTCAAAACTAAATTGAGACCGACAAATCAAAGGACACGACACACGGACGTGCTTGAAAACAAAAGACCTTGAGGAGCCAATTCCTCCGGGCAGGTTTCCCACCCTTTCTGATTTGTGTGATTCTCACGCCACTCGGCCCTCAAGCTCGGTTTTTCTCTCAAAACCCTCTTGCTCACTTTTCTCTCGACTTACACCTCTCTATTCTTTATTCTCTCATTTTTCATCGCTCCCCAGGGTGATTGATGGATGAATAGGAAGCGGCGGATTCATGCCGAATACAGCTAGCTCACGGCTATTTCTTCTGATAGATAAAGTGCTTTCCTGGCAGGCGCGTTGATGACAAGGGAGAGACAGAACACCTGGCTCAAACTGTGCCCCTAGTTCATTACTTTGACCATTTTTTGTTTTCTTTCTAAAACAGTTTTGATCAAAATGAACGTCAGATTAACATGCTTGTTCAATTTTTGATTTGAAAATCATGCAAGTCAGGCCGTAAGCACTGAAAGTTTTTCCTTTTTGGGTCCAAACATGGTCCGATTTTGGAAAATGAAATAGTTTTCGAGAAAATAGTCAACCTCAGTAAAAATTTTCAAAAACTATTTTCGCGAACAGTCAATGCTCAACAAGCACAGAACCTACCCTCGAGATACGCAACCTTGGATCGGAGGCAATTTGGGAAAATTGCCCCTTGCTTGAAGGGGGGGAAGAGGGCAACGGAAAGTTGCCCCTAGTTTGGGCGGCAACTCAGGGCAACTTTATGGCGATATGAGGCAACGGAAAGTTGCCCCTTGCTTGGACGATGCCGCGGCATACTCATCGATGATTGATCGCAACCGAATTCTCATGCACGAAGAGGACGAAGGCGGCTACAAACAATATATGGACACAGTCACCTTGAAAGCATTGGTGGTTGGACTTCAGGAGGAAGTTGATCACGCAGCTCCAGTTGTTGCAACCGAGACATCGGATTCGGAGGAAGCATAGGTAATCAAAACCATTACATGGACTGAGACGCTATGAAAGCGTTAAGGGCTGGACTTCAAGATGAAGTTGCCTACGTATCCCAAACATGGGAATCAAGCCTTACGTAGTTCCGGTTAAGGTACTCTCGGGTATTTTAACCTTCACTATTTTTAGGCTCTTACTTTTGCCAAGGCGCCCAATGCGGGTTTTCAACCTTGCGAGCTTCTTTTCTTTCTTTTTCTTTTTTTCTTTTGCATTTTTTTCTTTTTTCTTCTTTTTTTCTTATTTTTTGGTTTTTTGATTGATTTTTTTTGTATTTTTCTTTTGCTCTTACTTTTGCCTGGGTCGCCCTTCCGGGTTTTCAGCCCAGCGAGCCTCTCAAAGGGTAAAAGCGTAGCAAGTCCATGCCAAATGGTTTTCGAAATCGAAGCCTCCCCTTTTTCGGGAGAATGACCGTTGCAGTACTTTGCAGGAGAATCAATCACGGTTGCTTTGCCAACTTCTCCTGGTGAACTCTAGTCTTTTGCTCCGATTTCAGTGCCCCTTGATCGAGGGCTGCTTCAAGTCTGGCCACACGGGCCTTGCATTGACAGCTAATTATCGAACATTCTGGATGCTGGTCCAAGGTTTGAAAATGAGGGGTCGAGTCTCGAGGCTGAGAGCGATCCTAAGCTGCGTAATCTCAAGAGCGATTCCACACAGGTCTTCGCAAGACTGCGCAAAACATTTTGTTTTCGAAAGTTTTTAAGAAGGCGACGAATCGCTCGCGCCGAAGACAGTGTGGAACCAGTCTGGATCAAGCCAGGGTCCTTCTCAGTACTCACGTTGACAGGCATGATTTTAATCATTAAGGGCTTAGCATGCCTCTCTTTCTTTCAACTTGATCAAAGTTTTGCAAATCCCGAGGAATTCCTTCCTCTTCGTTTTCACTGCAGTGTTCAAAAGGGTTTGAAAAACGTAGGTCAAAACAATAATTATTAGGGCACACAAGAGCGGGCGGAATGCGCTGTCACCCCATTCGAATTCTCTGGCACAACTAGCCCAACACAGATAGTACGGGGACACGATAGCCGCGGCTGTTTCATTCAGGTTCCCCGGATGTAAACTGGCTCCACAGCAGAGGTAGACCCAAAAAGAAAGCAAAAAAAAGAAGTAATTACAAAACAAAACGGTGCTTGAGGCAACAACCCCGGAGTCACCTGGTATTCTATACAAAAGAGGGACTGACTCGTTACAACAAGACAGACCCTTAAGCAAAAAGGACTGACTCAGGACAGAGAGACAGACTCAAAACAGAACAAAAGGCTGACTCGACACCCAAGCCAGGATTTACAAAAGTAGCATTCGCGGGTGCTCAAAAATGCGTGCCAGACGCCACATCAAAAACTCGAGGCGCTGCCCGCAGGCGGTTGAATCCCAATTACATACTTGCAGCATCGGTGTCCTCAAAATCCAACAACTGAGTGGGCTGAGGTGGGTGGGAGGATAACCTCGTTGTCAATCAGATCCTGCACCTCGTGGCGGAGGCGAAAGCAGTTATCGGTGGAGTGGCCAGATTGCTGGTGGTACGCATAGTACTGTGTAGCATCGTAGCCTGCTGGGAGGTTCTTCGGCAGAGGTCGCGGCTCCAGAGGTGTAAGATGCCCCTTTTTGGCCAAAATGAGAAGTGCCCTGGACAGCGGCATGTAGAGAGCATGAAAGGCCCTATGCCCTCGGGGCTGGTACTTGGAATTCTGAGTGTTCTTGCTGGATGCACTAGCGAACGGATCGGCAGGTGCGGGCTTGGATTTCTGATCCTTCCCCGGTGTAGGGTTGGGAATGTGAGGAGCTACCCTGGCATGACGGGGCCTGTCTCGGTTTTCTGACTGATTTGAACTACCCTTAGGTAGAGTGGGGAAAACATCATCCACAATTTTGGTTACAATCGCGGATACCTGTTGTTTGCTCATTCCCCCGGCTTTCAAAGCCTCGACTGCCCACAGCAGTTGTTCAACGGGATCGGCATCTGCCTTTGCTTTGTCTTTGCCCCTGGCCTCAGCCTGGTGAGAGGTTTGGGTTGGTACTGGTACATCACTGTTGTATGTGGAGGCCATCTCCGGCTGATTAAGCTCGATCACAATCCGCCCTAGTAGCGGGGGCTCTTGGGGCTCAAAATTTCCGACATACGGTGCAACCGGTGGCGAGGCTGACATCCCGTAAGCGAGATCTGCCACAGATCTTCGGAGATCACCTATCATCCCCATTAACTCGAATGTAGTGGGCTCGCGAGCCTGATAGAACTGGGGGGCCCAGATTGGGTGTGTAGCGGCCGACCTAGGAGGATGCGGCATATCTACGCCGGCCTCACTCTGTAGGGTGATCCCTTGATCCAACGCGGCTGTCATAACCACTATTTCTTCTGAACTCTGCGTCATCCCTAATTCTGCCTCAGCAAAGGGGAAACACTGGCTATTCTGTATCGACTTTCTGAACTCTCTGAACTGAAAGGAAAAAACGAACAGCACTTCAGCCCAAAACAGATCAAACACCGACGCGGTCAAACAACTGATCTCTACTACTGATTACTGTTCCCCAGAATCACTGTTCCCAGAACTGAACTGATACCCGCAGATATAACTGGTTTCTCAACAACACTGATACTGGTGCCCCTCGGGCCGGATACTCAAACTCGCAAACTGGTATATGCATTCCCTGTAGAGATACACTCTAAAAGCACATAGCAAGTAAATGAGAGCCAATACACCCCTATGTTGGGGTAGGGTTTCCCTGTCCTATTTTGTCAGGAGCAAGGGTTTCACTACGCACACAGCGGTTTCAAACAACCTAACATCGGGTAAGCAACCTGTCCTAGTTTGGAATGGTCACTATGGATTCCGAATATGCACTAGGTCGAATGGTCGAAAAGGGTGCCCCGGTAAAACCGGGGTTTGTGTTCCCATACTGGCAGAGCCCGCAACCGGTCAGCCTTATGGTCATGCCTTGACAAGACAAGCCTCCAGCAAACCGCTCAGGAATAGCAGATGGCCAACACGGTGTCCTAGGCGCACCAATGCACATGCAATGCAAAGAGACACATAAATGAAATCAAAACAGGATATCATGAGTTCGAGTCAAGCTCTCTAAACTCCCCAGCAGAGTCGCCAGAAACTGTAACACGTCCGCGGGGGGACCTCGATGTTACAGTTCGAACTCTCCTTTTTTGTTGCGGTTCTAAATCTGAACCAAAGAGTCCAAATCCGGGAAATCGTTTGAGAAAACAGATTTTTGAAAAGTAGTGCCAAACATGGACTGCTTTGCCAGATTACAGAGTCGCCACCTAAATATTTTAAAATGGGAAATTTAGGAAACCCTGACTCGGTGCCGAAGGCCACATATCCGTCATCACCAAAGTGGTCTTGGCTCGGGAGCTTGGGTACGATCGGGAAAGGTCAGCTATGAGCACCCCCTTTCGCCCGGTCCGAAGACCGGCCTCTACTAACCATGATATCCGTTTTTGAAAACTTTATGCGTTCTTATTCCGGTTATTAACCTAGAATTACTATGTGATGCGCACAACACAAAAGTATAGACTAGATTGCCTAACTTGGAAATAACTCAATGGTTGTTGAAGCTGGGGGTTATGAGTCTTTAACATTTGATGAGCGAGATGCAAGGAATTACATTGAGAGAGCTAGAAAATTGAGGCTTAGAGAAGGAGATTCCGATGCACTTCAAAAGTATTTTTTGAGAATCCACGCACAAAATTCGAGGTTCTATTATATGATTGATGTTGATGCTGACTTTCGCATAAGAAACTTGTTTTGGGTGGATGCAATTAGTCGGGCGGCTTATAAAGAATTTGGAGATGTTGTTTCATTTGACACAACTTACCTCACTAATAAATATGATATGCCATTTGCTCCGTTTGTAGGAGTTAACTACCATGGACAGTCGATTTTGCTTGGTTGTGGCCTATTATCTAGTGAAGACACTGATACATTTGTTTGGCTATTCAAATCATAGTTAAATTGCATGTCAAATCATCCTCCAAAAGTTATAATAACTGATCAGTGTAAAACTATGCAAAAGGCTATAGAAATAGTCTTTCCCAATACTCGACATCGATGGTGTTTATGGTATATGTGGGAGCCGAATAAATAGAAGAGTCAAAAGGTGCGTACCCCAGAAATCAGATATTATTCGGCTCCATATTGCTTGACTAGGATGCCGAATACGTTAGGAAGGCCGAATAGCCGGAGATCAGTAGCTCCGAATAAATAAAAGGGGAATAAGATAAAAGTAGGCTCAAGCCCTGAGGCCCAGAAAGCAAGTATAAATACAAGAACCACAGATTTAGAAAGGTATGTAAGAATCACTTCACTTAACTTAGTAAACAAGCTATCCTAAGTATCTGAACTGACTTGTCCGTCGGAGTGCTAATTCCGACACCCCCGACCGGAGTGTTTGTATCTTTTCAAGTGACTAACTGAGGATCACTAGCATCTCCCAGGATCTGAAGAGTATTTCCAAACCACCTCTCCACAACTGGCGTCGTCCGTGGGAATACTCAAATACATCCATGGCAGACGTGACTGAAGATCCTCCGATAGCCACTGACGAGACCACACAGAGAGATTACCTCACTCCAGTAAACTCGCTTGGACCAAAAACCATCATAGCAAGACTTGCCTTGGACCTCTGCTCATCTTCAAACCCAACGCAAAAGACAATACAAGTGATCATGGCACAAGCTAGGCAAACCAAACAGTGGTTGGACAACATCATCGCTGAGAACGAACGCCTTCGTCGCGATCTGGCCTCGGAAATAGCAAAATCCAAACAAACAGTGTGCCAGGCTTCTGAGCGACCCCCGAGGGCAGATGATCGACGATCCCGAGCCCGACAGCAAGAAACTGACGGCCGCTATGCCTCAACAGATCATCTTGAGGAGTTGGCAAAGGACGAACGTCTCCAACAATGCGTCCGGAGGAGTGCGATCAAAACATCTGTGTAACACGTCCGCGGGGGGACCTCGATGTTACAGTTCGGACTCTCCTTTTTTGTTGCGGTTCTAAATCTGAACCAAAGTGTCCAAATCCGGCAAATCGTTTGAGAAAACAGATTTTTGAAAAGTAGTGCCAAACATGGACTGCTTTGCCAGATTACAGAGTCGCCACCTAAATATTTTAAAATGGGAAATTTAGGAAACCCTGACTCGGTGCCGAAGGCCACATATCCGTCATCACCAAAGTGGTCTTGGCTCGGGAGCTTGGGTACGATCGGGGAAGGTCAGCTATGAGCACCCCCTTTCGCCCGGTCCGAAGACCGGCCTCTACTAACCATGATATCCGTTTTTGAAAACTTTATGCGTTCTTATTCCGGTTATTAACCTAGAATTACTATGTGATGCGCACAACACAAAAGTATAGACTAGATTGCCTAACTTGGAAATAAACATTGCATATCCGTTTTGTCTCGAAAAACGTGTTAGATTTTGCTACTCGCAAGTAGGCTAAAATACGGATTTCAATGAGTTGTTCCAACTCAGGCAATCTAACCTTCACCCACAGGCATTCAAACAGTGATATCACATAAGCATTTAGCCGCATGGCAATCATACTGTCATGTTAGCATTCACACGCATGCGATATGCTAAAGCTTAAAAAAACTTACATCGTACTCCGTGCCAAAACAATAAACTAGTTAGCAAAACATGCATGACCTAGTTCATGTTAAATGGCTAATGCAACACAGACATAGATGCAATCTAGAGTAGGCTCGGCTAACTCTAAACATGGCATATGAAATGCGCGAGTAGCACGTATTCAATTTGGAAATCGAAAGTACGATGCAGTTTGTATGATGTACCGAGCCCGGTGCATGTAAACAAATGCATGAATGCACGCATGCATTGCATAAGGTATGCTAATTTAAATGTGTCCTAATCTACCATCGTAAGCGGGTAAATAAAAGGGAGAAAGAAATGGGGATTGGAAGACATACACCCACTCACACACACTTATTACAGATACGCCCTCACTCGGAGGGACCGAAAAAATATACAATTTAATTAACTATGCAAGCTAATTAATTATTACAAATTAACTAAATTAATCAGATAAATTAATTAATCTAATTAAACAGTAAACCGCCTCAGGATGAGGGCCAAATGCAGCATGCGCTCGGGACTGGCTCGGAACCGCACTGCCGTGCACGGATTGCCTCTGTTTCCTCTGCTCTCCTCCTCAGAAAATTGCCAAAGTCCTAGAAGTGCCTCTCAGGGCACTGGGGATCACCACCGGCTGGAGTAGGACACCACCGGCTGAAGGAGGAGGCCACCGGCACAAAAAGAAGCCATCGGCTGTTTGTTGACTGCCGGTCGGCACTAAATAGTGCCGGCCGGCACTGAATGCCTGCAGAACCTGCAACTCACAGCAGCAGAGGGGAAATCTATGCATGACAATATAATTCAAGCCATTTATGCACCAAACACATCCCTTATCATGTTAGTGACTCAAAGGGGCATGTGTCTCGATTCCCGGACCACCAATCACGCACTTCCATGCATGATGGCCCAAAGAACCAAGAGTGCAATTTTGATTTCAAATGCATGTAATGCAAACAAACAAACAAGGGTGCCAAACCTCCATCATACTTCACTTCAAGAGGCTTAGCATGTATGCCAATATGATGCAATCCTAGACATGTCAACTAGTATGCAATATGGCAATACAATACGAACATGCAAGTAAGCATACAAGGCAAGCATGCAAATCAAATGGAGGATGGACTTAGACATGAATTGGGCAACTCTAAAATGGCTCAAAACAGTGGCCAAAATGCTAAATCATGAGGGCCAAACACACATGCACACATGCACAAGTTAAGGCACCAACACTTAAGCATAACAAACAACCCTTAAGCACACTTAAAGGGGCACAACAATGGACAACTAGCATGCAATTTAGGCTCTGAAAATCATGCTATGAAATGATGCCAAATCATGTTAAGCAAGATAAACAAATGCATGCAACATAGGTTCAACACTTGAGGCAAGTCATGGAAACATTGAACTACACTTATGCAAAACAAATATGGCATGCATTGAACTACCTAAAACAGAGTTTTAGCATGTTAAAACAAAGCCGAATGGCTACTTAGATGGCATCTAAGAGGCTTAAGCACAAAGGCATGCAACATGACCAATAAATGAAGCATTCAACACATGCTTTTAAAGCACTAAAGGAGCAACTAAGGTAAGCATACAAGCACACCAAAGGGACTGAAATAACATGCTAAATGGTTCCAAACCGTAAAAAATGAAGCAAGCAAGGCATGCTACACACTCATGCTCTTAAGGCCAACAAGCCCAATGCAAAGAGGCAATATTAAACATGCTATGGTTGGCTCAAACAACATGAGACAGACCTAAAACATGGAAATATAAGCACAAAAACTTCACAAATGCAAGCCTAAAACATGCTAGAAGCTAAGGCATACAACCTAGGCATGTTAGAGAATAAAAAGGCATTACAAGGCAACTATGCTAAGCATGCATAAGGGACCTAAACCAACTTAGAAACACGTTATATCATGGCAATATAAGCATGAAAAACAAACCAAACATGCTCAACACACACTTAAGCACAAGCTCCCTCAAGAAGCCAAATCTTGTCCTTTTCAAGGACATCAAGGAGAGGGGGTGGTCCTCTCCTTCTTGAGACTCTAAGGCATCATCTTCACCACTGAAATCCCTCAAGATTTCAGTGGTGAAGAGATCCTAACACCAAAGTCTCGGATCTCTCACAAAATAGCACCAAAAGTGGCCTTTTCAAGGCCTAAGGGTGGTCAAACCTACCCAAACCACCAAGCACTCTTAATAAACAATAAAGAGGCTTAAAAAACAGAACTTTTATGTGTTGAACACTAAGCACAAAAACTGTTTTAAACTAGGCAAAAAAGGAATGCAAGAATGGGGGAAAAAGGGGCAGTTTCTTACCCTTGATGATCAACTCCAACAATGGTAACCTTGATGCCTCTTTAAGCTTCAAACCAGCCAAGAACACCAAGAACAAGCCCTTAGCACCTCAGTTCCAAGAGGAAGGTGAAACACTAGGTGTTGGTGAGCAATAGTAAGTCACAAACACCTAGTGTACAAAACAAGAGAGAAAGAGAGAGATAGGATGTGTATCTATCCTAACCCTAAAAACCAGAGCTTGGTCTGTCTAAAATGTCTAAAATTTTGTAACCCTAAGCCAAGAAGAGGAGTGGTCCTCTTATAGGCAAGCCAAGCTTGCAAAGCTTACAAGCTAAGCTAACTAAGAGGGTCATCCCTCCATACACGTGTATGGAGGGGAACCAAAACTATACAGCTGTCTGAAAATATCTCATAAAGCAACTGCACAGTGTCCGGCCGGCAAAGAGTGCCATTTTGGCAAAACTTAGTGCCGGTCGGCACAAAAGAGTGCCGGTCGGCACAATAAAGTGCCGGTGGCAACACCAGCCAGCCGGTGGCCTCTAGCCACAGCCGGTGGTGTGTGGGGATGCCTCACAAAGCATTCCCTGCCCTTCCAAGGCAAAACACAAGTGTTTGGTGCAAAACCAGACACAAAACGGTCGAGTTCAGAGGTCCTGAGGCAAGGCGCGCGAGCCGAGAACTCCGGGAACTCCAAACGAACACAAGCATGGATAATCACCGAGTGTTCCAACGGTGACGTCCAAGTCTTGAGGACGGTCAAAAATGGGGTGTCTACAATCTGCCCTTCCGAAGGATGCATTTCCGCTTGACACCATCCACATGATATACAGCCTACCAGCAGCCCCGGCCGTGCATGCGATCCAATTACATCCAGGTCCCTAACAGCAACTCACGCTAGCAAAGTGGCTCCGAGAAATGCCAAGTATCACCTTTGACGACTCTGATTTGATCGGCGTAACACTCCCTCACATTGATCCATTGGTTGTTGAGCTGCGCGTAAACCGGTTCACCGTCGAACGCGTTCTTATCGACCAGGGCAGTACTTCGGAGGTTATGTATTATAAAACCTTCATCAAACTCGGATTCAACGCGTCAGACCTGACTTCGGCTCCTTATCCACTATTCGGCTTCAATGCCAATCCAGAGTACCCATTGGGAAATATCAGCTTACCCATTCGAGCAGGTTCCAGAACGGTGGATATGGAATTCTTGGTCGTCAGGCTGCCATCGCCGTACAATCTCATCATGAGGCGATCGTGGTTGCATACCTTGCAGGCCGTCCCAAGCACCTATCATCAACTGCTACGTTTCCCAACAGAACATGGCATTGAGCAAATCCACGGCTCCTAGAAATCGGCACAAGCATGTTATCTCCTTACCGCAAGAACGCCAAAGGAACTGCAAGTAAACTCCATTGAGGTGCCGAATCGAGAGATCCATGATGACGTTGGGCGGCATCCAAATGAGAAGGCCACGGAAGGTTTAGACCGAGTTGACATCGATGGAAGCCCAGAAAAGTTCTTCATGATTGGCGCCTCTCTGAATCAGGCCGACAGGCAGCAGCTGATCTCTTTCTTGCTCAACAACCTCGACGTCTTTGCGTGGACTCCGTACGAAATGCCGGGAATAGACCCATCAGTTTCACAGCTCCATCTGAATGTCGATCCCAAATGTAAGCCGATCATTCAGTAAGGCCGGCAGTCAGTCGCGGAGCACACTGCCGCCGTTGTTGAGGAGGTAGACAGACTGCTTGACGCCGGGGCAATTAGAGAAGTCACTTACCCTACGTGGCTCTCCAATACAGTGGTGGTGAAGAAGAAAAATGGGACTTGGCGAGTGTGCGTCGATTTCACGGATCTGAACAAAGCTTGCCCCAAAGACTGTTTTCCTCTACCCAGAATTGACCAGCTTGTCGATGCGACGGCACGCCATCAACGCATGAGCTTCCTCAATGCTTACAGAGGCTACCATCAAATCGCCATGCATCCAGATGACCAGGACAAAACTGCATTCCTCACCCCAAGAGAAACCTACTGCTACAAAGTTATGCCTTTTGGGATGAAGAATGCAGGGGCAACCTACCAAAGACTGGTCACCGCCATGTTCAAAGAGCAACTCGGCCACACTATGGAAGTATACATCGACAATATGGTGGTCAAGTCCAAAAAAGAACAGAATCATATAGCCGATCTAGAAAAGACATTCAGCATCTTACGCAAATACAGAATGAAACTGAACGCTTCCAAGTGTGCATTCGGAATCGGCTCTGGCAAATTCCTGGGTTACATCGTCAATCACCGAGGAATCGAAGCCAACCCGAGGCAAGTCACAGCAATCTTGGAACTCGGCTCCCCCCGTTCAGTAAAAGAAGTCCAAAAGTTGATAGGGATGGCCGCTGCACTTAACAGGTTTATCAGCCAATCTATAGATCGCTGCCGACAATTCTTTCAGACACTACGGCAGGGTAAGGCTTTTGAATGGTCCGCCGAATGTGAAACAACTTTCAACGGACTCAAGACCTACCTCCGCTCAGTACCTCTATTGACAACACCCGCTGCTAGTGACCCGCTCATTCTATATCTGGCAGTTTCCGATAGGGCCGTCAGCGCCGTACTGTTAAAAGAGGAGGAGGGGGAGCAACGGCCAGTGTATTACATGAGCAAGGCAATGGTTGACGCCGAAACACGCTACCTTCCGCTAGAAAAACTCATCTTCGCCCTAGTCATGGTGGCAAGAAAACTGATGCATTACTTCCAGGGACATAGCATTGGGGTGCTAACAGACTATCCCCTCCGATCAGTACTACGGAGTGCAAAAGTATCAGGAAGTGTTTCAAAATGGGCTCTTGAACTCGGCCAATACGACATTCAGTTTTTACCTGAAACTGCAACGAAAGGGCAGGTGTTGGCCGACTTTGTTGCCGAATTCACCGGCGAGGTTGCCAACCTCAAAACTGACGAAGTTCGACCAAAGGCTGAAGTTCGACCAAAGTCGAACTGGAGAATTTATGTCGGGGATATTTGGCAATTATATTGTGATGGATCGTCTAACCAAAGGGGCAGCGGCGCCGGAGTTGTAATCATGTCTCCAGACGGCGCAGTAATTGAGCAGGCCGTCAAGCTTGGCTTCGAAGCATCGCTTCGAAGCATCAAATAACGAAGCCGAATACGAAGCCCTTTTAGTCGGTCTGCGGAATGCGCACCTTCTCGGCGCTTGGCGTCTGCTTGTGTTTTGTGATTCAAAATTGGTAATCAGTCGCTAAAGGGGGAGTACGTGGCAAGAAACGACCATATAGCGGCCTACATGAAAACATCCAATTCCTTGCTGGCAAAATTTGACCATCACGAACTGAACCAAATAACACGCGACCAGAACACACACGCGGATGCCTTGGCGTGCCTAGCCTCCGCCATCAATTCTGAGATCAAATGGACCATCGAAGTAGGTTTCATCCTGGACCCGAGTATTGGCCCCTCGGAGGAAATCCATATCAACGTTATAGAATCCGTACCAAGCTGGATGGACCCCATTGCTGCATTCCTCTCTTCTGAACAACTCCCAGAGGACAAAAAAGAAGCACACAAGCTGCGAAATAAAGCCCTATGATACTATCTGGATCCACAAGAAGGGCTTTATTAAAAGTCCCTCTCTGGTCCATATTTGGAATGCGTGCACCCCGACAAAGTGGAGGAGCTTCTGACAGAGATACATGAGAGCAGTTGTGGTGCCCATTCTGGCGGACGCTCCCTAGCACATCGAGCTATAACACAGGGGTATTATTGGCCGACAATGAGAGCGCGGAGAGTTATGTAAAAAAATGCGAACAGTGCCAAAAGTTCTCCCCATTAACCCATCTTCCTGCCGAAGGGTTGAACTCTATCACCAGCCCCTGGCCGTTTGCTCAGTGGGGACTTGATATCATAGGACCATTGCCGAGGGCCCCAGGAAACAAGCGATTCTTAATCGTCGCGACAGATTACTTCACAAAATGGGTCGAAGCGGAGGCTTTAACACATATACGAGATGCCGACATTAAATGCTTTGTATAGAGAAACATCATAACGCGATTCGGCATTCCGAGAGCTCTCATCTCAAACAATGGCACCCAGTTCGATTGTGGCATATATCGAGAGTTATGCAACAAATATGGCATTCGGCCTTACTTCTCTACACCGGCCTACCCCCAAAGCAATGGTCAAGCCGAAACCTCTAACAAATCCATCTTGGACGGCATCAAAAAGAGGCTGGAAAAAGCTAAAGGTAAATGGGTCGAAGAATTGCCGAGTGTATTGTGGGCTCATCGTACTATGCCGAGGAGATCCATTGGAGAAACGCCGTTTGCTCTATGCTTTGGAACCCAGGCAATCTTACCCCTGGAAATCGGCCTCCCAACTCTGATATCGCAAGTTTTTGATACGGGCCGAAATGACATAATGCTTGCCCTGGATCTGATTCTAATCGAAGAATGAAGAGACCGCGCCCTGGCATCCATGGCACGGTATCAGCAACAGCTCGCCAAGTCGTATAATCAGCGAGTTCAGTTACGCCGATACATGCCAGGAGAGTTGGTCCTAAAGAAGGTACTTCCAGCCGACCAGAGACCGACCGATGGAAAATTGGGTCCAAACTGGGACGGCCCCTATCAGATAGAATTCATCGCAAGAACAGGGGCATATCGGCTCTCAGACATGTCAGGAAGAAGCCTGCCACGGCCTTGGAATTCAACACAGTTACGTAAATTCTATCATTAACCCGACTTGTGGGCTTAATACTTGTACATATTCCACCGTTGCAATACAAAGTTTCTCGTTTTCTCAAGCTCACTCCCAAGCCTTTAAGGGCCAATTAAGCCTTCTAAGGCCGAAATAAAGTCTCCGGATTCGGAGCCCCCTTTTGGTGCATGACACCTTAGTGCTGATTAAGACTCCGGATTCGGAGCGCCCTTCGTGGACATCACGATTGGCCAAAATAAAGTCTCCGGATTCGGAGCCCCCTTTTGGTGCATGACACCTTATGGCCGATTAAGACTCCGGATTCGGAGCGCCCTTCGTGGATATCACGATTGGCCAAAATAAAGTCTCCGGATTCAAAGCCCCCTTTTAGGGTCGATTAAGACTCTGGATTCGGAGCGCCCCTTGTGGACATCACGATTGGCCAAAATAAAGTCTCCGGATTTGGAGCCCCCTTTTGGAGCATGACACCTCAGGGCCGATTAATTCTCTTAAGGCCGATTAAGACTCCGAATTCGGAGCGCCCTTCGTGGATATCACGATTGGCCAAAATAAAGTCTCTGGATTCGGAGCCCCTTTTGGCGCATGACATCTTAGGGCCGATTAAGCCTCTTAAGGCCGATTAAGACTCCGAATTTGGAACGCCCTTCGTGGATATCACGACTGGCCAAAATAGTCTCCGTATTCGGAGCCTTTGTGAAAGATGCATTCGGACCACTTCACTGGCCGAATAAATATTCATTGAGAATTGTTCTTAATTCGAGCCGGTCAATGCATGTTTAAACATTTGCACCACGCAACACAAAACTTGCCAGTAAGTTGAAATAATACGTTTAATTAAGCACATAACATTTCGAGACCAAATATGAACGTTGAAAATAAAAGAAATTCTATTTGTTCGACACGAAGTCTGTTCTCGCGTACCAAAGTCTATTTATTCGGCGCCCTCATCGTCGCTTTTCTCAATTTCGAAATCGGAATAGGGTAAGTAGTGACGATGATACAGCGGCGAAGCCGAATCAATACCCACGGCTTCGAGATCTTTCTCAGTTTGAAGGGCCTTGATCCAGCCGTGCTTAAATCCACGATTTTCACATCGGCAGACCTCATCGGCAAGGTCTCGTTTGGTCTTCTCTATCCCGACCTTCAGGCCGTCCTAAAACCCCTTTGCATAACCCGAGGTCCGTTGAGTCACTCTCTCCTCAACGACTAATTTAGATTGACCGGCCGTCATCGACGCGCTCGTTTGAACATTCTTCAGCTCCCGAAGCTCACGCTCAGCCTTTTTCGCAAAAATCTCCAGACTGCGATTCCTTTCGTCCTTTTTCTCACTCTCACGTCTCGCTTCCCGCAGACGCATGCCGACTTCGTAAGTAGTATATAGTCCTTTCACGGCCGCATGTATGCCGTCTCGAAATACTTCGAAATCTTGACGTCCGACCATCGATTGTTAGACTTCCGGTGGGAAGATCTGTCGAACGAACTCAACTGCCACACCTAGGTCTTTAATGATAGAATCCGCCTCCGTCATTGGTCTATTCCTCACAAAAACCGCAAAAATCAACGATCGTAGCGTCGTATCAGGCTCGATTCTCGGTCACGGGCGCGAAGAATTTCCCCGTTGTTGCCTGTCTTTTCGGGGCGATCTGCTTCGACGATTAAGGGGCTGCTGTGTTTCCCGATCCTTGGACGTTCTTCTTCCCGTACGCATAGGCTTGCTACTGCAACTCATTGCGGCATCTAAATCAGCCAATCTTCGTCCCTCCCAAGTTGCCTGAATGGAAATAAGTAGGGCCTCTGGCGTGCACCTGCCCCATTTATCCTTCAATATATGCAGCTCTCCCGAGGCAACGTTAATAATCCCAAACGTCAAAAGTCGGATGACAATTGTCTAGCCCACGAGTTAGGCCCATTCAGTTTCTCAAGCCAAGGGCAGATTTACTAATCTGGTCTGGCTAAGGCAAGGACAGATTTACTAATCTGGTCGGCCATGTTTTCAAGCGCAAGCGCCGATCAATCTGTGCCTCAGCCAGCCCACGAGTTAGGCCCATTCGGCTTCGCAAGCTCACGTCCTGGCTAAGGCAAGGGCAGATTTACTAATCTGGTCTGGCTAAGGTAAGGGCAGATTTACTAATCTAGTTGGCCATGTTTTCAAGCGCAAGCGCCGATCAATCTGTGCCTCAGCCAGCCCACGAGTTAGGCCCATTCGGCTTCTCAAGCCAAGGACAGATTTACTAATCTGGTCGGCTATGTTTTCAAGCGCAAGCGCCGATCAATCTGTGCCTCAACCAGCCCACGAGTTAGGCCCATTCGGCTTCGCAAGCTAGCGCCCTGGCTAAGGCAAGGGCAGATTTACTAATCTGGTCGGCCATGTTTTCAAACGTAAGCGTCGATCAATCTGTGCCTCAGCCAGCCCACGAGTAAGGCCCATTCGGCTTCGCAAGCTCGCGCCCTGGCTAAGGCAAGGGCAAATTTACTAATCTGGTCAGCCATGTTTTCAAGCGCAAGCGCCGATCAATCTGTGCCTCAGCCAGCCCACGAGTTAGGCCCATTCGGTTTCTCAAGCCAAGGGCAGATTTACTAATCTGGTCTGGCTAAGGCAAGGGCAGATTTACTAATCTGGTCGGCCATGTTTTCAAGTGGAAGCGCCGATCAAGCTGTGCCTCAGCCAGCCCATGAGTTAGGCCCATTCGGCTTCCCAAGCTCGCGCCCTGGCTAAGGCAAGGGCAGATTTATTAATCTGGTCAGCCAAATACCTAAGCTAAGCAGCCGATCTAACCATAACCGAAAGCCATATCATTCATCAACAACATTTTCCTTAGCAAGTTGAGCACAACTCATGAAATTTTATATACGCAAATTACTAAACAAAAAGCTACAAGCCCGCATGAAAATGCCTAGCAAAAAACTATGACTGTAGCAACACATGAAAAATACCAAATTAAAAACTATAAAAATACATTCGACATCCTAAAAACTATGTCAGTCGCCTAGATCAGTCATCGGAATCAGACTCCAACGACTCAACATCCACTTGCTCATATGGTATTGGCATAATCAATGAAGCTTTAGCAGCAACAAGGGCTTTGTGCTAGCCATGTTTGAATCCCCGATTTTCAAACTTGGGGACTTGGTCCAAATACTCGGCGAGTCCAGCATTTTTCCCGGCCTTGAATACTTTGGAAGCCTTCGAGTCAGCTGTTTCCTTCGCCGCCTTCATTTCAGCCAACTCAGCCTCCAGTTTGGAGACCGCCTTCTGGGCCAATTTGAGCGCATCTTCACTCGCATCCGCCTCCTTCTCGGTATCCGATCTCAATTGATCCGCGCTACGAGCCCTCTCCACCTCGGTCTCAGCCCTTGAGGCTTCCTTGTTTGCCCTCAAAGCTTCGACCTCGGCCCTTCTCCTCTGGCCCTCAACTTCCTTTCGTAAATGACCAATCTGTTTGATGGCGTCATGATGGCGACGGCCCATATCGGCTATCCTTCCGACGGTCTACAAAACAAGAATTTAAAACCATAACTTCAACAGTATTTGGATTAAGTGAAGCAAAGTCCGAATAGGTACCAAAAGTGCCGATTGGGTGGCTAGTGCTATCGCATTCAGATCCGGTTCCACCCGGAAAGCCTCCCTGTCAGACGGCAACGACACGGACGTAGCCAAGCTGAATGCGACTTCTGGATCTTTAAGCGCCGAAGCATCAGAAGAAACCGGCATGTTTTTTATCATCGGCTGAATGACAAAAGGAATGATCACATTTGATCCCTCTAATCGAGGACGTTTGCCGCCTTGTTCTTCTAAGCAGGCCTCAAACTCGGCAGGGCGTTTCTCTGCCTCCTCCTCAACTTCTTGGCCGGCCTGCACAATCAAAGTAGATTCGGCATTTCGATTTTTTGCCGTCTCCACCTCAATAACGCGCAAGGACTCTGATTCGCTAACAGGCAGGGCAAGTTGAGATTCGGTGGCGGGTGGTACTTCAGATGGAAGGGCCTCCGCTCTTCGCCGCGCGGCCAACCTTTCTGCATTCGCCTTCCTGGCAAGTTTTGTCAGGCTTAACCCAGCCATGTCTTTGGGGCCTGCGGCGGGAAGATCCTCTAAGCCGTGAAAAACGCCGTCAAGTGAAAGATCCCCTCGGCCCGAAGTGGATGGAGGATCGGCCGAATTCAATACCTCGTCAGACTCGGTTTCAGACTGATTTGATTCGGTAACATTAACTACATCCCGCTCTGAATCAGACCCTTCAAAACCAACTTGCCTCAAGTTTTTGAAGTCGGACAAAATAAGAGCGATAAGAGAATCTTTACCCTCCGGAACCGGGATATTTGTCGCCGCCGAGAAGGTCGTATATGTCGGCTCATAACGAAGCAGAACGTGGGCCGCCCTCCCTTATTTCTGAAGACTTTGACGGCCGAAATACTTGAGCGCGACTTTGATATCCGAAAGAACGCCGTCGTTAGTTGAAGATAGGACTTTCTTCAAATCGTTCCCTGCACAAGCCAAGCCGTAACATTTCAAAGAAGAGGCTTTACAACAAAAAATGAACAAATAATAAAAGCGAGAAAGCAATCGGCCACCTGGCTCGCCCCTCCGTCTAGGAATAGGGTTGACGTGATCCTCCCCTTCACCAAATTCCCAGTTACCCTGGACAACGACCATAACATTATCAACTCATTTCCCAGAACTGGAAAGCATAGTAATTAGCTGATGGTCGATATCCTTGGCCCTAAGGAAGAAACGCCCGTGCCGACCAGAAGACTTAGCCAAGGCATAGCAATGCCGGATGGCTGGAATGCTAAGGTTAATTCTAAGGCGACGGTTGAGCGCTATAACCCCCATTATAATTCTAAAGAAATTCACATTGGGTTGGGAAGGGATTAAACCCCAATGGCGAAGCACAGCCCTAAGAAACGGGTGAAGGGGAAAACGGACTCCACTCTCTGCGATTAACAAAAGAGGAAAGACAATCGTGGTTTTGTCCTCCCTCTCCATATCAAGAGTGCCGTCTGCCACAAGCGACAGACGGACATCATCAGGAATGGAGAAATGGCATTTAAAGCCAGCAATTCGATCTGACGAGAGAAAGTCTTTTAAATGTTTCGTCATACCCTACAGTTTATAAGAATATGCCAAGGAAGGAATAAACCAAAAAGAGTCTTCGAAGCAAGGAAAGAGAGAACTTACAAAGGACGAAGAGGATATCAGAGAAGAGAGTTGCAAGGACGATTCAAAAGGCAATCCAGCGACGAGCATCATAAAATACATACTTGAAAGGACGTCAAAATTTTAAATCGCAATAAATAAACACGTACGAGGAGGCGGGAAGTCGACACGACAACCGAAAGGGGTGCGATTAGATATCCGCATGAGGATGAGGCCAACCACCGAATTTTGGCTCTGACTTTTCGAAATTCAGAACCAAGCACTCCAGCCAACTGTCGTTGGTAAAGTACTTGGGGGGCAATTGTGGGAGCCGAATAAATAGAAGAGTCGGAAGGTGCGTACCCTAGAAATCAGATATTATTCGGCTCCATATTGCGTGACTAGGATGCCGAATACGTTAAGAAGGCCGAATAGCCGGAGATCAATAGCTCCGAATAAATAAAAGGGAAATGGGATAAAAGTAGGCTCAGGCCCCGAGGCCCAGAAAGCAAGTATAAATACAAGAACCACAGATTTAGAAAGGTATGTAACAATCACTTCACTTAACTTAGTAAACAAGCTATCTTGAGTGTCTGAACTGACTTGTCCATCGGAGTGCCAATTCTGGCACCCCCGACCGGAGTGTTTGTATCTTTTCAGGTGACTAGCTGAGGATCACTAGCGTCTCCCAGGATCTGAAGAGTATTTCCAAACCACTTCTCCACAGTATATCATGAAGAAGATTCTGGAGAAGTTGAAAGGGTATTCCCAATATGAATCCATGAAGATGGATTTGCAAAATGCAGTCTATGACACTTTCACAAAAGATGAATTTGAGATGAAATGGAAAGAGATGATTGCAAAATTCAATCTTTATGAGAATCAGTGGTTGGGGGTGTTATATGATGAGCGACATCGATGGGTTCCTGTCTATGTCAAAGATACTTTTTGGGCTGGCATGTCAACGACACAACGAAGTGAGAGCATGAATGCCTTTTTTGATGGATATGTCAACCCAAAGACTACATTAAAACAATTTGTTGAACAATATGACAATGCCTTGAGAAGTAAGGTAGAGAAAGAGAAGAAAGCTGACTTCAAGTCTTGACTTCAAGCCTTGCCTAACTGTTATGGTTTTGAGAAACAATTTCAGGATGCATACACCAATGCAAAATACAAAGAAGTTCAAGCAGAGATGAAGAGACTAGTTTATTGTCAACCGTTTCTTGTCAAAGAAGAGGGTTCAATTCGTACATATTTTGTGAAGAAAGCCGTGATAGTTTTTGCGAAGATGAAACATGTGGACTTTGTTGTCTATTATAATTCGACAGAATTTGATGTGCAATGTATGTGCAGGTTGTTTGAATTTAGGGGCATCATGTGTGCTCACTCACTCGTTGTGCTCATTGCAAGATGCATAAATGAGGTTCCAAATAAATACATTCTACCACGATGGAGAAAAAATTTGGATAGAGGGTACACATGCAAAAAAACCACATACACTGGCTTTGGGGATGATTTCAATGCAAAGGTGTATGATAAGATGAACAGAAAATTGATTGGCATTGTACAATTTGCTAGAACTCTGAAGGGAAAATAAAACTTATTGACCGTGGGTTGGATGAAATCAAGGCGAAAGTGATGAAAGATGATGAAGGTGGTGGGAGTAATGTAGCACCTTTGACTAGTAATGTCCCTTCTTCCCCGATTTGCAGCATTAATAGAAAGGCAATCAGTCATACCAAGTTGCTTAGTCCTTTGGTTGCTCGCCGAAAAGGTCGTCCAGTTACTAAAAGAAGGTCACCAAAGTAAATCAAATAGTCAATCGGTTGAAGGCAAACAAAAGAAAACATAACAAATCAAAGGTAAATTGATTTGTATTCATACATATCCATCCGTTTTGTATCATTACTCTCTTTTCAACTCATATTTTATTGTAATTATGTCTTACATTTGAGGCATTCATTAACCTTTATCAATATAGGGTACTAAGGTGCTTGGAGGTGAAGGTGAAGGTCAATGTCAATCTTAACCTGAACGTAGTGCACATAGAGAGCTTTATCCTTATATGGTTGGCATGGAAAATAGTATGTGTGTGCCGGTACGTGTACATCGAGCAAACTATTTTTCAATAATGTTTAGTAAACTAGTTTTAACATTTCATTTTAATTGAATAGGGACACACGGTCAATGCTATTGGAGGCACATCTCTCACCCTGGCAAGTGTGGACATTATGAAAAGACAAAGTTTCATGAATACCCCAACTCAAATTTATGGAGTCGGCACATCTCTAACCCCGTCGGACTGTATTGGAGGCACACCGGGATTTATGACAACTCAACAATCCATGATTGCTACGGATCAAATTTATGGAGCCGTACCGTCTTCATTTGTTGACTTGAATGTACAAATGGACCGCAATAACCATGATGGTAGTTTTCGTTAGTTGGAAACTTGTAATTGTAATGCCTTTTATGTGACTAAACTTGGAGTTTATTTTGTTTTGAATAATTTATTTAATGTATTTTTGGATTGTTCAGTTTCTTTATTTTTTGGTTGAGAACAAATTGATGTTGTTTCCTACTTTGTTGTTATAGTTAATGTTCCCAATTGATGTTATATTTGTGCTCTGTCTGTTAAAGATTTAATGTGTTCCAAAATCCGTGTTCCAAAAAATCTGTGTCAAAAATGTGTTCCAAATCTGTGTGAAAAATCTGTTACAAATCTGTTCAAAAATTATGTCTGCAAATCTGTCTTCAAAAACCTGTGTGGAAAAATCTGTCTTCAAAACTGTGTGGAAAAAACCTATCTTTGAATCTGTCTTGAAAAACCAGTGTGAAAAAAATATGCCTTCAAAACTGTGTGAAAAACCAGTGTTCAAAAATTCTGTCTTCAAAAACTTGTGTGGAAAAATCTGTCTTCAAAACTATGTGAAAAAACCTGTCTTGAAAAACTTGTGTGAAAAAAATATGTCTTTAAAACTGTGTCAAAAACCAGTGTTCAAATCTGTGTTAAAAATGTGTCCAAATCTGTCAATAATGTGTGCAGAAATTGTGTTCGCAATTTGTCAAGAATGTGTCTTGACAAGTTGTTCAAACTGTGAAGCACCTGTGTTCAAATACACAAATAGATAAACAGAATCTGTGTTGAAAAGGTGTCCAAATCTGTCAACAATGTGTGCAAAAATTGTGTTCACAATCTATCAAGAATGTGTGTTAACAAGCTGTCCAAATCTGTGAAGCACCTATGTTCAAATAGACAAATACATAAACATAATCT
The DNA here is from genome assembly GCA_036172215.1 of Camellia granthamiana. NCBI lineage: Eukaryota > Viridiplantae > Streptophyta > Magnoliopsida > Ericales > Theaceae > Camellia > Camellia granthamiana. The sequence continues at coordinate 91,700,489 of CM069911.1, read as the reverse complement.
GTGTTGAAAATCTGTCCAAATCTGTCAAGAATGTGTGAACAAATTTTATTCACAATCTGTCAACAATATCTGTTCAAAATCTATCCAAATCTGTCAATAATCTATGTTCAACCAGACAAACAGAATCTATGTTCCAAATCAATCCAAAATCTGTCCAAAATCAGTCCAAAATCTGTTCATAATATGTGTTCAAACAGACAAACAAATAACTTTCAAAGTTCCAATCAAATAACAAACAATCCACATGATTACATATTCATACTTCTCAATCCATAATTGTAATATATCATAAATCTTTATACATATTATTTTCATAATTAATACAACACCAATTACATGTTCTAACTTGTATAAAAATTATTACATTTTCATAATTAATATAACACCAATTACAAGCAAGATGAAGATCCCATCAATACAACACAAATTTTTATTTATGTCTCTTTGCAATTTTTGCATCTGTGCATTCTGAAATTGAAGTTGTTCGCTTTGAAATCGAAGATGTTCGCCCACACTTTGAAGTTGTTCAGTGACAGTTGGTGTATTGTCCATTCGCACTTGCCCTTCCTCCCTACGTTGTGAATTTGTAGGCAAGCACCATCCAATAAACCCACTGCAATCAGGACAACAATAAAATAGTTTATTCTTGTTTCGTTCCATCTCCGAAATTCGAATGATTGCTTTTTTCCGACATTGAGGATAATTTCTGTTGCAATATGTCAATTGATCTGATGTACTGCCGTTAACACTTGAAGTTGACATCTGCAAAAATATGAAGCAAAATCTGAAGTTGACATTATCACCTATAAATGTAACATCGATTGCCATATATACTTAATTCTATAATCTAACTCATATATTGCTCATTCTGAATTTTCTAGTTTGTATAATTAAAAAATAACCTAAGTTCATTTTCTAGTGCTTGAAGAGGTAGTATATAGATTACATTCAAAGTCATAAAATAAATAAGTGGCAAAGAATGTTTAGAAGTTGCATAGTATGAATACAGTGGCAGAGAATGTTTAACAAGTTTCTTGGTTGTGTTCTTCTCCTTTCCTAGATTGCGTTCTCTTATTTAACTAGTTTATTAGTTATGTACAAAGCAATACTTAGATGAAAGGGCCAAAGGATTAGTGTTATTCCCACAAAAAATGAGCTTTGGATGGTTGAGCAATATTGGTGTCAAGTTTTACCTACCTAAACGGTAATTAAATTAAATATTAAAACAAAATGACTTGGAGGAGGATTAAGATTATTGCCCAAAATCAGTTAACCCAAAAAGTCAAATTCCTATATGTTCATCTTTTTCTTTTTTAATAAAAATTAATTCATAGTCTAGCCTAGTCTAAGGAAAGAGAATGTAGGGATTGAACCCAATTATATGAGCCAGAGCATCAAAGGGTACAAGTCAATAACCAAATACAATTCATACTCTTGATTCTAAATTTTAAGCTAATAACCACATACACTGTCAAAAAGCTTGATAGTATGAATATAGTGACTAGTTACAAATTCTCTCTTATCCAAAATATAATTAAGAACAAACCAGTCTACAAATATGTTTAAAATATGTTTCATTTAACCACATACACTGTCAAACAATTGATTTTCTTCTTATATATATAGGAATACAGCAGTGATAGCCATGTCAAACAGTGAACAAATGATTTTCTTATCGATCAAACAATTGTCCGGATCTTGTGATCAAACAACTGTTAATTTCTTATTAATTTGTTAATCTTGATCATTAATTTTGATCAAACAACAGTAAGAGAAGATTAGAAGTTTCTGCAGGACTAAGGACTAAAGACTTTAAATTTTCTTATTACTTAGGCTTCCTTTAAATTTATTCACTGTTGTGTCATCAAACAATTGTTTGCAATGAATAAATTAATGATTTTCTTATTAAGTGTTCTAGAAAGGGACAATTGATCAAACAAATTAATGATCAAGACTAGAAATTAATTAATGATTAAGAGAAGATTAGAAGTTTCTGCAGGTCTCTTAATTTTAATTATTGAAGTTTGTAAACTTCATCATTGATCTAAATTTTTTTGTTTTAAACTTACACTAATTTGTTAATTCTCCTTCAAATTTTGAAAATTAATGTAAAAAAACAAAAGAACTTGCATGAAACATGCTTATTATGTGCATATCAACTTTAGGCAAATCCAAGGATGATTAAGCAATTTTATATATGTGCATATCAACTTTAGGCAAATCCAAGGATTGTTTTGTTTTGTTTGCAAGGATATGATTCGATTGTTCTAATTAGTTTCTTATGTCAAGCTTCTCCATCTTGTCAATCATTCTACATAATTCTTCATTTTTAATTAAATTTATTGTTTACAAAATTGCGATGCAAGTGGGGGAGGAGAAGTCATATAGCTTTCGATTCGAAACAGCCAACTGCTGCTCTATAGGCACTATTAAGTTATGATAGAAAAAATAAAATATACAGGATAAGAAACCACTGCTAATAACACCCATGTACAAGGATAGCATCTTTGGCCAAATCAAAAATTAGATAAGAAACTTCATTTGCTCATAAGTTACACTTGAGGAGGGTGCCTGGAGATACCACTCGAGCTAACAGTTTATCAATTGATAATGAAATAGAGATGGTGCCAAAGCCTCCAATTTTATACTGATTGGTCATAGAAACTAATAACAACAAAAGGTCCCTAATCAAAAAGAACTATTAATATGTGTGGGGACATAATTTTTGAATGACAACACGTGGCCGAGGTGTCACCGAAGTGCCAATCGAGGTGCCACGTGTCCCGGTCATGACGCCGAGATAATCTCGGCTAGACCGAGGTTATCTGCAAAGATACCGGAATCCGAGATAAGCGGATAAGGGACAAGAGTCCTAGAATGAGAGAGGACTTCAGTGTGGGTAAAGATAAAACTCTTAAAGAGTTTATCCCAATCCTACTGGGAGTCTAAGATTAGCAGTAATCCTAAGTCCATTGAAACTAGGTTTCTATTGGGACTAGGTTTGTGTTGGCTATAAAAAAGAGGCACCCTCATGGGTCTAAGGTATGCTTTTGTATTCTAAATAGTGAGTTAAGCACTTTGCTATCTTTGAGAGATAACTAACTTGATCGTCGGAGTGCCCCCGGGTGGACGAGCCACCGCCGGAATCTCTTCTTTCTGTTGCAGGTTGTTCGGGCTTAATCTATTCTGCCGGTGTTCTCCAGCTGAGTACTAAGTTGGCAGTGTGGTCAGAAATTGACACACACAATATGCATTTGGATGTTAAAAGTTAAACATAAATGAAAATCAAGAAAGGATGGCTTTCCTTCTTTTCCCCCCTTTTTTCTAATGTCAAAAGCTAAGTAGAAAAATAATGCAAATCCAAAAAAGATTTGGCAGTGGCTTCAAGGATGATTAAGCAATTTTATATATTCTCCACCAAATATATATTTTAGATTTTTTAGGCAAATCCAATGTAATGTAAAATTGGGGCAAACCAAAATCAAAATCAAAATCATCCTAAACAGATGAAATCAAAGTGAAAGACACAAATCAAGGCATATAGATATAGATATATACATAGATATAAATCAGGGCATGACATCAAAGTCAAAAATCTCAACAAATCAGGGCGTATAGATATAGATACATAAGTATATAAATATATATATATAGAGCAAGAGAGAGAGAGAGAGAGAGAGAGAGAGAGAACTGACCTGTGCAGACAAATTTGTGAAGACGGAGAGAGACTCGGTCGTCGTCGGTCGTCGTGCGTGACTCGCTCGTCGTTCTCGTGAGAAGCTGCGCTCGTCGGGGTTGTAGAAGCTGCGTTCAACCTCGATCGTCGCCGGGGTTGGAGAGCTATGCTCGTCATGAGCTCCTCGACAAAGAGGCACAGTAGAGAAGAGAAGAGAAGAGAAGGAAGAATAGAGAGAGAGAGAGAGTCTTCAAATGTTTTGTGAAAATGAATTTGAAATTTGAAATGAATAAGAAAGTGGGAGAAACGGGCGAGTTTGCCTCAGTTTTCCACGTTGGCAGCCACGTCATTAGTGCTGATTTAGTGATCAAGTTTTAGAGGTTGGAAGCATTTTTGATTGATGGACACATGACAGTGACATGGAACAGACCTTTGGGACGGATGATTTGGGACATGGGGCTGCTGCTGTGACTCAGTCACAACAGCAATCTGTTATGAGTTCGTGGAGGTTTTTTCGGAATCTTTTTCAATGATTCGAACTGTTTATATTGTAGAGTTCGTCGAGTATATCATTCATATAAAAAAATCAAGTTAATCAAAAATCTGTAACCCTATGATCAGATTCAAATTGTTTTACAAAAATTATCGAGATAATGTTAATCGTTTATTTTTTTTAAAAACAAATGTACTCTTGTTATAAAGTTATAGATTTCCAATCAATTTGATTTTTTGCATGGATGATCTATTTAACAAACCCTACAATATGAACGGTTCAAATTATCAAAAAAGACTCGAAAAAACCTCCACGGAAGCACAACAGATTGCTGTCACAGCAGCATCTCGTGTTCGATAATTTGAGTGCCGTTTATTTTGGGAGTTAGGTTAAGTGAAATTATTAGTGAGGGAATTAAAAAAAATTGTGTTTGTTTGATAATTAATGAATTAACAATAGTTTATGTTTATTATGAGAAATATGAGTGGGATTAAGTACATAAAACTTCACAAATATTCTTAGGACATATTTGTTTGGACGGACTGAATAAAAGGAGATTGTAATCCACCAAATTGTTAGTCCTGTGATATATTGTTCCCGAACTATTTGGTTAAACTGGATTTGTATTTTATATTTGTTTAGTCATGCGATTAGGTGTCTAGATTAGACTATTCTATTGAATCCTATGTTTGTTTGGGATATTATGGAGAATGATAAATTTTCAATAGACTATTTTGCCCTTTTGAATTATTTACTAAATAATAGGAATATTAAATCTGAATTATAAATTTTATTTACTTTTTTTACTAGAACTTTTAAAAAATTAAATAAATAAAATATTAATAAAAATTACATAAATTTATTTTAATTTATAGTTGAGATTTTAAATTTTATTTTGCTTTACTAAGTATAATTAATACCATATGATTATTAAAATAAATAATTTAATAAAGTATAATTAATTTAATAAATAAATTTTATTTTTAAAAAGATATTAAATAGTAGAGGGTCAAAAATATAATTTCATTATCTAATTCCATGGAATGAGTTATCCTATGAATTGTGTCCCACCCCTCCCCCTCCCCCCCTCTCCCTCCCCCCCCCCCCAAAAAAAAGGATAGAACAATCTCATAGATTTGGGATTCATAGTTCGGTGTAAAAATTTTGAATCAAACAACGGACTATTAGTCCGAATGGACTATTAATCCTATCCCATGCTTGAATGTTTGTTTGAGAGGATTAAAGGGTAGGATAAGACTCAATATTCATTCTATGTAATAATCCGATATTTGAATAAAAAAATATAAGTTGTATTGTCAATCGCTTATTTGTAGGATTATTGTGTCCCATGGAAGGTGTGGGATACAAAATGGTGGGATAACTCCTCCTTCGGATTAGAGGATAAATGATATTTTTAGCCCTCCGAATTATCGTACTTAGGCGCTGTTTGGGAAGCCGGAGATGAGGCTATTATAGCCTATTTTGAGAAAAAAAAAGCCCAAAAGCAACACTGTTGGAAGCTTTTTCAAAAAAAAAAAAAAAAAAAAAAAAAAAAAGGCTGCACAGCCGGCAGTGTAGGCACAGCCTACACTGTCAGCTACAGAACTTGTTCCATCAATAAGTAAATTACGATTTTACCCCTTGATATCAATTTAAAAAAATATATTTTTAGGGACAAATTTGTCATTTTAAATTTAAACATCATTTCAACACACTTTCCAATACAACAACTCAACTAAAAATTCATCTCATCTTCCCAAACACAAAACTAAAATAGCCAAAAAGCCAAATAGCCTACTAAAATAGCCACTTCCCAAACGAGGCCTTAGCAACATAAAATAAAATTTAAAAATCTCAATTAAAAATTAAAATAAATTTATTTAATTTTTATAAATGTTCTACTTATTTAGTTTTTAAAAGTTCTAGCCAAAAAATAAAATATAATTTATAACTCAGATTTTATATTTATATTATTTAATAAACAATTCAAAAGGATAAAATAGTTTTCTGAGCATTTATACTTCTTCATAATATTCCAAACAAGCATATGATTCAATAGAATAGTCATTTTCTGATATTTAATCCTATGACTAAACAAATATGGGATACACATCCATGTCAACCAAATAGTTCAGAGATTGTATCTCAGAATTGACAGTCTGATAAATTACAATCTCTCTTTATTCAATCTATCTAAACAAATATAATCTTATTGCATTACTATCAAATTTGGGCTTGAGATACCAACTAACAAATGCATTACCCAATTAAACTACTCAAAAACCAAAATTAAAAAAATAGTGAAGTATCCAACTATCAATAAATTTTTATTAAATGTTAATCTTTTTTTAAAATTAAAAAATCTAACTATCAATAAAATTTTACTTAATTAATGTTATTCATTCAACAAAACCCATTAACTGATTATGTTTAATTATTTCATAAAGAAGAATATTAATTATTCAATTCAAATATGTTCTAAAACCATCTCCAAAAAAGTCGATCACAAGCCAATCCCAAAAACGTAGAGCAAATCACAAAACCAACCCAAAAAAGTGTTTTGAGTTTGAGGAGGCAGAGGACCCAAATCATTCCGTTCAAATATAAAATAAAATAAAAAATAAAAAACAAAAGGACCGAAATCATCCTCAAAAGTGGATCACAAACCCAAAAATTATCCTCAACAAGGACTTGTTAAAATCCTAAAAATGAATCAAATCACATATCACAAACCCAAAAAAATAAATAATAAAATAAACCCATTCGCAAATCACAAATCATAGAAAAACAAGGGGAAAATTGGGGCAAAGGAAACTCAGATCAAAACCCATTCACAAAAAAAAAAAAAATCAAATAAATTGATAGCTTGATTTAAAAAAAAAAAAATGTATTACCAATCTCAGTTGAGAGTTGTTTCTGGAGCTTGTCTCCGGCCCTGAGATTTTTGGGGCCCAAAGCCAAAAATTAATTAATTAATTTTTGGGGCCCTTCACATTTTTTTTTTCATTGAAAGAAAAAAATGAAAAAAAAAGAAAGATAAAAGACAAAAGATTTGTGTCAAAATCACAAAAAATACTTAGTATTACATTATAACAATTAATAAGTGTCATTTGATCCTCTCTCTTCTTGCATTTTTAGAAGCAAATAAATCAATCATACTTGCATAATCTAATTTTTTTCAAAATCATTTTCAATGGATAATAATACTAATTATTTTAAATGGGCCTTTCAATTTTTTAATGGATTAATTTATTTTAAGTTAGTTTGGGTCTTCCTTAATTTTTTATTTTTTTTATTTAAAACATACCTAATATATTACAATAAACTATAATACGAGGGGACCCTTTTTTTTTTTGGGTTCAATGGATAACAATGTTAATTTTTTTGAATGGGCCTTTCAATTTTTAATGGGTCAATTTATTTTAAATTAGTTTAAGCATTCTTTAATTTTCTTTTAAACTTAAAACATACCTAATATATTACACTAAACCATAATAGAACAGGACCCCTTTTTTGGGTCTATTTTGAGGGGCCCTAGGCCATGGCCTTGTTGGCCCATGCCCAGGGCCAGCACTGTCTGCTGCTTCAGAAATGAGGAGGTGATGAAAGTGATTACAGGTAAGACAACAACATAACAGGATAAAATAGTCAATCTCGCTCTAATACCAATGGCTTGTTTTTGTAATACCAAGTCTGGTGGTACCAATCTCAACAATGAAAGCCTATCATAATCTCAAGGTATTGTGAATCATCTTTCTCATTTTGCAAACAAACACTATATTAGTAGGCTCCACATCGATCCTAATCCAATCACATCCCCTATAACCCAAAACAAACAGGTCTGAAGCCTTTGATGAGTATTGCGAATGTTACAATATGGTTTTATCTTTTGCAATCATATTAGATCTCAATTACAATTTCCAATTTGTGAAATTTTGATTTGAAAAGTTAAAACTTGAGACATATGTGGTCATCCATGATTTTGATTTGAAATGCATATTATGATGTCATCCATAAAATCAGCCCTCCTTCCTTATTTAGGACTTTTTTACACTATATAAAGCACCATTGTACTTAAATTTCATGATGATCAATAATACAATTTTCTTTTCTTCCAATTTTGCAAAGCTAAAAAAATAAAAAACTCAATTCTTGGAAGTTCCTATTCCATTATTCAAGCTCACAAATAACCACTTCATATCAATTTACCAAAAATCTAATACATGATACTGAGAAATCACAAACCAATTTAACAAAGATTGATGCAAAAGTACCATAAAAGAAAACTATCGCAACACTTGAGTCACAAAAACTCTTATTTTGTTGTAATTTCAACCTCACTTCTCTCAAAAAACACACAACACCACCACCGAGTTATGTCTTCAATCATAAAATATAAAGTTTCTCCAAGCATAGGAAGGCAAGGCAAGGCAAGGCAAATTCGATCAAGTAGAAATTAGAGTCTTATTCCGCAACAGCCATGAGTGTACTCATATAAGCTGGCATTTCAGTTCTAATCAATGGTGATCACAAAACGTCTCCATCAAACAGTTCTAAAGTAATGAATAGGTACCGCCAAAAAGATCATCAGCCTTTAAACTAATGTCTATCTTTGATCATCAACTTTAGGACTTCTTTAAAAAATAGAATACGAATAATAATCGTAACCATAATAGGGTTGACGTCATGAATGACATTATTATATACATTAACAGAATGAATGTAAAGCGTCGCTAATAAGAGTTTGATTTATTTGAGAGTCACCATTAGGGGTTAAGTATAATCAAGTCACAATTAGATTTCTACTCGGAAAAGTTTATGGAATTGACACGAATTAAAATTCAAATTTGGACATCTTTAGTTGTTTGGACATCCAGAATAAGCAATGTTTGAGCATTTTTATCACCACGGTTGCTTCAGAGTCTGCTTGCATGAGTCGAGATTAGCTATACAATTTTGAAGGTAAGCAAATGAAATCAAATTTTATAACTGAAAGTTAATTACTTAGCTATTTAATTTATCTCCTTTTTTTTCTCTCTTTTTTTCTTTTTTTTTTTTTTTTTTGGTTACTATTGAATGTAGTTGCAAAAAATTTAAATGAAGAGGTAGAATTTGTGGAAGATTTTGAAATCATAGTTATTAGATTTGAACCAATTCACGCATTTCTCATTGCGAGAAGAGTATTATTACTGAACAAACATAATTGTTGATTGTTTTCTATTTCGATTCCTATAAACGAGTTACTATAATTGGTTAAATATTAGAGACATGTTGAATCATTTTTGAAAGGACATTGTTTAAGTTTTTGTTAAATTACTTGAAATTTTGAACTATTCTTCAGAGTGGGCCTTGGAATTTCTAAGCCTACCATGAGCCTTAGATGTTTATCGCTCCACTTAAGTGAAACTAAGTTAGTCTAACTTGGAAGAGAGCTTGAGAGAAATAAGCGCACAAAAACAAGAGAGTAAGAAGAAGAGCTTTCACTAGAGAGAACTTCAACACTTACAATAGCTTATATTTTCTTTAATGGTTTGGGCAATTGAGGTCTTTCCCATTTTATAGGCTTACAATAAATATTCTAAAACACTAAGGATGGAGAGTATTCTAGATACTTCTTCTCTAATGAACTATTCTAGAATGTACAAGATAATTATCTACATGTGTAGAAGCATGAATAAATCTTTACATTTCTCTACTGTTGGAAAATTTGGTTTTAAGTTTCAAAACTTGTAATTGATTAAGAATTTAAAAACAATTCAATTTCTTACCATTACAAAAATTTTCATATAAAACTCTTTTAATAGATTTTATTATAAATTCTATTATTATCTTTAAAGGCAATAAACGTTTGAAACTTTTAGACCATATAAAACCTGATTCATTTTCATTAAATCTCATTATAATTATTATTCAATTTGAGTGTTGGAGATTCAAGACCTTCACTCCTATTTATATCCAACAATTTTCCACAGCTTGATGCAAGAAAAAAAAAACTCTCCTATTCCCCAAAATTTTTTGTTCTCATTAAAAGCTCCCTTCTATGTTATTTTCTATTTGCAGGCAATTCTAGTTTGAGACGTGGTTCTTATCCTCCTGGTGTATGTGAGCATCAGACGAGGAAGGTTGTGAGCATTACCAAGTTGAATCTTCGAGCTGTTGTCGTCCGTTAACACCTTTATATAGAGAGGATCAGTTGCTTCAGGACAGTGATCACACGCCTCTCGGTTTCTCACAAGCCATATTTACTATTAAATTTATTTTCTTTGTTATACTTTATATTTGCATGCTTTAGGATTTTTTATTCTGTTTTACAATCTTGCATATTATAGTCTTTTATAATCTATGTACCTTTGGTATTCATTATTTAGTTATTGTGTTAGTTTACAATTATTTAATTGTTGAATATGTTTCTTTATGCTAGGTTTGTAACATTCTAAAGCAACTGATCAAATACAACACCAGTCAAAAAAAAATTATTTTATATATATATAAATATATAAAAAATAAAAAATAATTTTTTATATTAAAACAGTTTATGGTTCTTGTATATCAGTAAGTCAAATATTAAAAGTTTATAAAGCCTTACAATTGCCTTTGTCAGTGGACAGATTGCTTGAGCTTTGTTAAATACCTAGTCTCATGGCCAGAATTGATGAGGCTAACACTTCTAAATCAGGAAAAATTAGTTGAGAACATTTTAGGAGATGGCAAACTCAAGTGCGCTATTGGCTTACTGTCTTAGGGCTATTTTTTGCTATTGACAACTCTCAACCTAACCCAGACCAAACATCATCTTGGATGATAAAAGAGCAAATTGAATATCACTGTTATCATTGTGATAATCATGTCTCGTGTTATGCTAATTGATCTTAATTATGATCGTGATTATATGCTTGATATGGTTTTGAGTGATAATTATATGATTATATGTGTTTTTGTATTTCTATCTATTCACAGTAGGAAAATCTGTTTAATTTTCTGCTTTAGAATTTAAATTGAAAGCTGTAGAGGCATCAGAAACTGGAATTGACTACGCCGTTGTGATTAACGTAATTTTTAGAGCCTACGGTGAAATTTAATTGAAAATTGATTCGGATCAAAGTAATTAGATTCAGAATGATTAAGTTAGAGCATCATTACTTAGTCTTAATCAAATTGATTAGCCAAGCCTATAAATAAGCCTATATACACTCAATTCCTTCCTTTGAGCTCATCTTAGTTGAAATTACACTCTAGAGAGAGAGTGTGTGTGTGCCAATTGTAGAGAGAGAGGGAGCTCAAATTAGAGATTTGAGCTAAGAGCTTGGGAATTTGGAGGCTAGGCTCAAGAACTAGCTAGAATTTGGGAGATTGGAGCTCCTAGGTGAGTAATTGAGCATAGATTCATAAGTTTGAGTTTGTAATTTTATAAATTCAAGGTTAGATGGTAATCAAGAACATAAATTGAGTTGAATTTGATAAATTTGAAGCTTGTATGTACATGCATGTAAACGATTATCATGAGCTTGCATAATTGAGTACAAACATGCATTATATGAAGAATTGAAGGCTATTTGGCACATGCAAACATGATAATGTTGAGTTTGATGAAGATGAGCATCAATTGTGTTATTTAAGTTGAAAATGAAGCCTATATTTCACATGCATGTAAAATTCAAAGTGATATGGAAATTAATTTGCATAAGTTTTGAAGATATGAAGTTGGTATGGATTCTCAAGAAAAATGTGAAATAATTTGGGAATTGAATTGTGATTTTGGACAAATTAGACTCAATTTTCTTATGTCCTCATATTGTATAAAGATTTCCATGATTTTGTATCAAGAACATGAGCTTTAGACCCTTTGAATGCTAAGTTTAAGCTTCAAATGCAGTTTTGGAAATTCCAGAATTCGGCATGTCCACTTAAGCGGGGAAAGAGCCGCTCGAGCGTAAAATGTTAGCCCCCAGAAGTTTTGCAGACATTGATACCTGCTCGAGCGGGGAGAGTTACGCTCGAGCGCCAAGTCACATGTTTTGGCTTTCAGCTCGAGCGTCCGAAATCACGCTTGAGTGCAAAAATGAGGTAACCAGTACTTTTGCAGACCAAAGGGGTCCGCTCGAGCGAAGAGCCCTGTTTCAGGAATTTTGAAAATGGTGCTTTGTGTTTCATTTTCTATTCTCCTCCATTTCTAAGCTCTCTTAGGCATGCATTGAGCTTTGTTTATGACCAAAAAGGATAAGAAAGAGGCCTAAGAGAAAGAAATAAATTAAGAACGGATTGAATCATTTGTAACCCAATATGTGTTATGTATTATGTAGGGTCAAGCACAATGACAAATCCACCGACAGAACACTGTGAGTAATATCTTAGTAAAGATATTTTGAAGTATGCTATTTGTCTAATTGCTTACTCCTATTTGAGTTTCATAAGTTTGTTAATTTGAATTGTGGACAAATATTCATTATGCCATATGATTGGATAAGGTCGTTGGATTACAATTGTGATTATGATCTTAAGTACGAATGTGCATTTCATAAACGATTGGGCCAAAGGTTGTTTGACATGAACGAATGGGCCAAAGGCCGTTTGACATGAACGAATGGGCCAAAGGCCGTTTGACATGAACGAATGGACCAAAGGCCGTTTGACATGAACGGTTGGGCCAAAAGCCGTTTGACATGAATGATTGGGCCAAAAGCCGTTCGACAAGAGTGAATTGGGCCCGAGGCCATTTGACATGAATGAATTGGGCCCAAGGTCGTCTGTTAGGAACAAAGTAAGCCAAAGGCCATTTGGTATGTTTGGGCTTGAAGCTGTTAATGTACCAGATAGAAACATGAATGGGTCCAAGGCTGTTTGATACGTCCGTTTAAAATTTCATTCATGTACCTTATTTATTTGATATTATTCATTGGGTTTTCGCTCACTCTCATTTATGTGTATGTAGATGAGCAAAGAGATGTTCAAACCCAACCTCGGTGAAGTATGTGAGGAAAGTCAAGTTTCGTGGAGTCAGCCCGAATGTCTCACTCACGAGACACTTTTGTTTCCTTTGGTTTACTCTTTTGTTATCTTGGTGAACATGTCCCATCACCCTTGTATATAAGCTTTTGGTTTGGCTGACTGTGACTTGAATGTTCCTGTATAGACAAAATCATATGTGGTCTTTCTTTTTGTGTGGGTTATTAAAATACGTATGTGAAACGTCTTGATGTACCATGTAAGCACTGCTCTATGGACAAAAAAAAAAATTTAGCTTGCTTCCGTTTTGGCCCTTTAACTCTGTTAAAATATATTTAATCAGGTTTGAGGCTGTAGGTAATCTCTTGATTACTGGCCAGTCATGACCATAATCCATAGGGGCGGGTTCGGGTCATGACAATCATAGAATTCTTAGTGCCCTTTCAGACCATCTTTATGACGTGTATCTTAATGCTACTATAACCGCAAAAGGGCTTTGGGAAACATTAGAGGCTGAGTATGGGATAGATGATGCTAACATAAATAGGTTTACCATTTCGACTTTCAACCATTACAAGATGTCAGATGAAAAACCTATAGGCGAACAAATTCATGAATTTCAAGAACTTTTGATGGGTGCTAAAAAAAGTGGGACAATTTTTAGTGAAGATTTCAAAGTGTCATGTCGTATTGATAAACTACCTTCATCTTGGATAAACTTTGCCCAGTCTCTTAAGCACAAATAAGGAGAGCTTACCTTGACACAAACTTTAAACTCCCTTAAGGTGGAAGAGAAACATAGGGATAGTTTGCCCAAACCATCAGAGAAGCCACCTAAGGTCAACCTTATTGAAAATAAAAATAGTACCAACAATTACCACCACAACAATAAGAATTTCAACAAGAACTTCAACAATAGGCCTCGAAATTTCAACAATAGAAATAATTTTGAACCTAGGGGGACAAACTTCAAAACCAATCGGTTTAATCCAAATAGAAACCTAGCTCCAATTCATCAAAACAGTGACAAACCCAAGGGCATCATTAAAGGTAGCAAGCATTGCTTTGTTTGTGGAAGGATGAATCATGCTGCAAAAGATTGCTATTTCAAAAAGACCGAACCAATGCAATATCAAAGGAATTCAAGGGCTCGAGTGAATATGTTAGAAGAGAATCAAGCTGAACCATCTTTTAGGTATATTTAATAAATTTTACTTAAAAAAATAAGGATTGGTGGTTAGACTCTGGATGTAATGTGCATGTTTGTTTTGATCGTAAATGTTTTAAAACTTATCAGGAGTCAAGTGGAGGAAGTGTAACACTAGGCAATAATCCAACTGCACAAGTGCTTGGAGTTGGTAGTGTGGAATTGAAGATGACATTTAAGAAGACATTGATTCTTAAGAGGTGTGGCATGTTCCAAAAGTTAGAAGAAATTTTATCAGTGGGTCTAGTTTAGTACAACAAGGTTATAAAGTAGTTTTGGAGTCTAATTGAGTTGTAATAACCAATAGTGATATTTTTGTTGGGAAAGGTATTGTTTTTAAGGGTTTATTTAAATTGAATATTGTTTCAGATGACAATGAATTTTCTGCTCAAATTTTGAATGTGGAATCGTGTGATGTATGGCATGGAAGATTGGGTCATATTAATTTATAGAAAATGAGGAAAATGATGAAGTTAAATCTTATACCCAAGTCACAAGTGGATTTTAAACGTAAGTGCAAAATTTGTGTTCAAGCCAAACAAGTTAGAAAAGCCATAAAAGTGTAGCGGTTAAGGATACTGAACTCTTACAATTAATTCATTCAAATGTTTATGATTCAACTACACCACCTACTAGAGCTGGAAATAAATACTTTGTAACGTTTATTGATGAGTGTTTGAGGTATTGTTACATTTATCTTATTAAAACCAAAGATGAGGTCTTTAATAAATTTGTGGTATACAAAAATGAGGTGGAAAATCAATTAGAGAAGAAAATTAAGGTTCTAAGGTCTGATAGAGGAGGAGAATATAGTTTAACTAATCTTTTATCTTATTGTGAAGAACATGGAATAATATATGAGGAAACACCACCTTATTCACCCCAATCTAATGGAATAGTAGAAAGAAAGAATAGGACCTTAATGGATATGGTGAATGCAATTTTATTAAATTCTAATTTATCTAAAAATTTGTGAGAAGAAGCGATACTTAGTGCATGTTTTGTCTTAAATAGAGTAATCTTGAAGAATAATGTTAAGACGCCTTACGAAAATATGGAAAAAGAGATGTCCTAATCTTAGTTTCTTAAAAGTGTGGAGGTGTTTAGATAAAGTAGCCATACTGAGCCTAAAAGGAAGAAAATAGGTCCCAAGACAGTAGACACTGTATTCTTAGGCTATGCTCATAATAGTACTACTTACAGGTTTCTAGTTTTCAATTTTGAAATTAGTGAGATTACCAACAATACCATAATAGAATCTAGAGATGCGACAGTCTTTGAACATGTCTTTCCTTACAAAACTAGAATTTCAAGTCAAGTTAATGACTTTCCATTAACTAGTCATAATCCTATTTTTAATACTAGTATGGTTCAAGAAAAAGAGTTACAACCTCAAGAACTTAGAAGGAGTAAGAGAACTAGAATATAAAAGAATCTAGGAGAATGATTCCATACATTCTTGATAGAGGGTGAACCCACAACCTATGATGAAGCAATGACCTCAATAGATGCATTGTTCTAGAAAAAGGCTGTTAATAGTGAGATAGAATTGATTTTACAAAACAATACTTGGGAAATAGTCGATTTGCCTCCTAGAAATAAAGTAAAGGATTGGTAACTAAAGGATTTACTCAAAAAAAAAAAAAAAAAAACAGGGATTGACTATTTTGATACGTATTCACTTGTGTCTAGCATTATTACCATTAGGACTCTTGTAGCCCTAGCATCCATCCATATTTTAGTAGTACATCAAATAGACGTTAAAACAACATTCTTGAATGGAGATTTAGATGAAGAGATTTATATGGAACAATCTTAGGGTTTTGTGGTAAAAAGACAAGAATACAAGACGTGTAAGTAAAATCTCTGTATGGTCTTAAGCAAGCTTCGAAACAATGGCATGAGAAATTTGATAAGGTGATCTTAGAGTTTGAGTTTAAATTTAACGAGTATGATAAATGTCTATATTACAAAGAGGTAAATGGGAATTTTGTGATTCTTTGCTTATATGTGAATGATATTTTGATCTTTGGGACTAATTTGGAGATAGTAGAAGACACTAAGTCTTACTTGTCTAAAAAGTTTGATATGAAAGATTTGGGAGAAGCATATGTGATCATAGGAATGAAATTAGAAAGGACACCTCAAGAAATTAGCTTAAGTCAAAACAATACCATAGAAAAAATGTTAAAGAAATTTGAGTATTATGATTGTAAACCCGTCTCTACACCTTATGATCCTAGTGTACAATTGAAGAAAAATAATGGTCAACCTGTTTCACAATTGAAGTATTCTCAACTCATAGGATCCTTACTCTATATTGCTAATAAATCAAGGCCTCATATTGCATATGTTGTTGGAAGGTTAAATAGGTATACTCAAAATCCTAGTAATGAGCATTGGATAGCCTTAGAGAGAATTTTTAAGTACTTAAGAGGAACCTTAGACTATTCATTGATTTATAGAGGTTTTCCGACATTAGTAGAGGGCTATAGTGATGCCAATTGGATTACTGACAACTTAGAAATTAAATCTACTACTGGTTATTTATTCTTATTAGAAGGGGTTGCCATATCTTAGGGATTTTAAAAAAAAAACTATAATATCTAAAAGTACAATAGAAGCTGAGTTAGTAGCCTTAGACACAACTAGCATTGAAGTTGAAGGATTAAAAACTTGTTACTAGATATACCTCTTGTAAGCAAACCCATACCTACCATCTCTATACACTGTGATAACATAACTATAATTGATTTAGTGAGACAAACTCATACTAAGAAAAAGATAAACAAGCATATTCATGTAAGGTACAAATATGTGAGGAGCATGCTTAATAAAAATATAATCTCATTGGAGTTTGTGAATTCAGAACTCAATGTTGCTGATCAGCTGACCAAAGGTCTATCTAGGAATGGAGTCCTAGATCTGTCAAGGGAGATAGGCTTAAGTCCACCAAGAAGTCATCTAGGGAGGTAACCCATCTTCTGTGATTGGAGATCCCATGAAGGAAGTTCAATGGATAAAAACAATCCATATTGCGTAACTTGTATGTAGCCCTTTTTAAAGAAAGGAGACGCTTTTAGACTCTCTTGTTCATCCCTATGGCAGTAGTGCTATGAATTGTGACAGGTTAGGAAGGGTTTAACCCTGAATGAATTATGCAAGGTATATTCCATCACTATACCCTTGGAGGATTCACCTAAGTGGGAATTGTCGTCAGGCCGAGACTTGGAGACTTGGGCTGGTCTCTAGTAACTCCTATAAAAATCAAGATGTAGTGCATGGCCTTTAATAACACTAACTTGTGAACCATAGTCCTATACCGGTACTATGTGTGTGACATGTTGAACTTTGGCTCAAGGGTCTAGTTCAAGATATATTTCACTATGATCCTTTGGAGGAAAACAGTCAACACAAAGTGTAGTTGAAGTCCGGAGGACTCCTACACCTATTGTCCATATGTTTTTGTATTTGTATTTATTTTACTTTATCTATTTATTTGTTTAGTTGTTTTTTATTTTATTTTATTATTTTAAAGTTTTAAAACTTGGGAGGGGGGTGGATGTTGGAAAATCTGGTTTTAAGTTTCAAAACTTGTAATTGATTAAGAATTTAAAACCAATTCAATTTCTTACCGTTACAAACTTTTTCATATAAAACTCTTTCAATATATTTTATTATAAATTCTATTATTATCTTTAAAGACAATAAACGTTTGAAACTTTGAGACCAAATAAAACCTGATTTATTTTCATTAAATATCATTATAATTATTATTCAATTTGAGTGTTGGAGATTCAAGACCTTCACTCGTATTTATACCCAACAATTTTCCACAGCTTAATACAGGAAAAAAATACTCTCATATTTCCCGAAAAATTATGTTCTTATTCAAAAGCTCAATTCTCTGTTATTTTCTATTTGTGGGCAATTCTAGTTCGAGACGTGGTTCTTATCCTCCTAGTGTATGTGAGCATCAGACAAGGAAGGCTGTAAGCATTTACCGAATTGAATCTTGGAGTTGTTGTCCTTCATTAACACCTTCACGTAGGGAGGATCAGTTGCTTTAGGACAGTGATCACATGTCTCTTAGTTTCTCACAGACCAGATTTACTGTTAAATTTATTTTTTCTGTTATACTTTATATTTACATGCTTTAGAATTTTTTTATTCTATTTTGCAATCTTGCATATTATAGTCTTATATAATTTGTGTACCTTTGGTATTCATTATTTAGTTATTATGTTAGTTTACAATTATTTAATTGTTGAATATGTTTCTTTATGCTAGGTTTCTAACATCTACAATACTCTAGGAAACTCTAGAAAGTTCCACGAACCTCTAGAGCCTTCAAGTGTCTTCTATGGCATTCTAGTGAGCAATGTCATCAAAATTTGCAAGGTTGTCACATTCTCCCCTACATAATGTAGCCTTCGTCACATCTTCTTCATGGAAACTATGGATCTTGTCTTCAAATTGCCATAGTGCTTCTGTTAGTTCCCAACTAGCCTTGTAACTGGTAGTCACTTCTATCTCACCGTACTCATGATATAGAGTGTAACGCTTTCTCCTTATCTCCATATCTGCCAAAGTCTACTTTGCCTCCTTGCCAAGTTGTTGTCATACACATTGGTTCCCTCTTCAACTTGCCTTTACTCATGTCTTCCTCATGCACTTTCTTGTTCGTTAGCAACCTTGTAAGCCGATGGACTACTCCTTGTAAACCCATCGCCAAAGTGTGTGAAGTGAGTGATTTTTCAACTTCTCTCCAATCCAATTTGTCTCACTGTGGGCGTACCTTGAGCCCACCTCGACAATTCCAACCATTCATTTTGTAGGGCCCACCAAGAAAATTATTCATGTAAAAAATCAAGTTGATTAGACATTAGTCACCACTTGATTGTATCACATTTGTCTAAAAAATAATTAATGACAAGTATGATTTCAAGAATAAAACATGAATATTTTACTTGATGGACCTTATAAGATGAACAATTCGAATCATTGATGTAAGCCCATAGTATATTGGATTGGACCCTTCTACTCCGATAACAAATTGAAAAGAAGCTAAAATAACAACAGAAGAAAAATCACCATGATCTTTCCTATTGTAAAATGAATTCGTAGAGTTTAACTATTTTGTGAAATCACCATCATTGTCTACGTGTCTCTCTTGTGGGGTGAAACTGCTAATGTTTAATCTTATTTTATTTGTTATGAGACATGTAACAGATTTGAACTCAACCACTTTTCATTGACAATTGTCTCATCCAAATCCCCATATTCCATCCCCATCTTGTTCATGCTTACGCATCCTTCAAAGATTGTCACAATAAATTCTTTTAAATCCCTATCATTTGTCCCATTAGATCCATCTCTTTTCTAATATTTCTAATATTTTATTTTTAGAGTGTAAATATGTGCATATGTATATGTTTTGAACTCATCTTAATAAGAAATATGAAACTATAGCGCAGATGTTACGGAATTACAACACTACATCACAAGATAAAGGAGTTTCAAGAGAGTATGTGGTGAAACTAGGTCCAATTGGCTTTGCCATTTTTACGTATGTGAAGATGTTGCAAAGCCATTTCATAGATAACTCTTCAAAAAAATGAGCTACTATAGAGCATAGTGTTCATTCCTTTGGCCACAATCCACATAGCAATGGAAATTATTTAGCCCTTTACAGTGATATCTGAATGATGACCACTGTTTCCCATTGTGGTTTTGATGATCAGAAATTATAAAGAAGACAAACAATTTAAGATTGAGAAAGAGAAACCAAAAGAAAGGATACGGGTAACTTTAGTTTTTCCAAAAATAATTCTTTTGACTGCTTGAAAGCAACCATTGTCAGCGTGGCATTATGGCCACCAAAAAAAAAATTCATTTCTCTTAAAATTAATAACAATAATAGTTAAAGAATTCAATGCTACTCTATTTGAGACTTTTGAATAAGTACCGTAAATATAGTTAAGTTGTAACACTTCGTATTCTTTGAATTAGTGGGACTGCTCTTAACACTTTTATTGTACTTGGAGCCTCTTTGATTTATTTTAGAATATTGATTGAGGTGGTGTGATGACCTAAAATTTTTTTTTTTTAAAATAGTCAATGCAGAATTTAAAATTTGAGTTTTTGGTGTTCGGATCATGATTTGATAAAATAGAGAATAGTAAAACAAAGACAAAAAAAATCATTCCACTAATAAAAGAGAATCTGGGGAAGATGGCTAAAAAGGGACCAAACCACTCTCTCTCTCTCTCTCTTGTAAAGGAATATAAAAAAGAGGGAGTGGATGTTCAACAATGATAGAGACCACTAATTTTGGAACTCTAAAAAGATCACTAATGACATGGCACTCAATAAAAAAAGAAAAAAAATACAACACCAAGGCCAAAATATCAAATCATTTATGGTGGGGCCCACTGCCATATCATTAGTGGTAACACTAATTAGTGCTCTTACTCATTTTCCAGTGAATGTTTTATCATGAAAGGAAAGACACCAGCAATACTAGGTATCATAAAAAGTCTTTCATGAAAATAATCATGAAAGATTTGTGACCTTTGGATTACACTTAGAATAAAGCACCATATACTAATCAAGGTAATCTAAGGGTCACAAATCTTTCATGATCATTTTCATGAAAAAATTTTCATGATCCCTAACATTTCTCGAAAAGACACACAGGTGATAAAAAAAAAAAGGAGGAGGTGCTGGAGTGGGGTTCAAAAGGTGTAAAGAATATTTTTTGAGAGAGAGAGAGAGTCGGCATTAATGGCAGAAGAAAAAAAAAAAAAAACACAGCATCTTTTTTTTTTTACTCTCTCTGGCCTCCCACTCAGCTGGTTTGTGGGAGCATAGTTGATCATGATCTTAAAAAAAATAACTTTTCCCTTCCTCTGGGCTCTAAAGGAACATTTATCTCAAACAAACCATCCACTTTTCACTGTTGCCATTGCGCCACCGTGACCACCAGTGAGCCACCTGCATCGTCTTCACCTCCGTGCTTCTGCTACCAGATTCCGGTGTGTCATCTGTAACAGCAGAGAGTGAAAGGAGGAACTAGATCATCATCTGCTGACTGCACCAAATGGCGATGTGGCATTTCTGAAGGAAAAATCATTTTTCCAGATGGATGATTACGAAATTTATTCTAAGATTAAAGAATAAGGATAGCAAATTTATGCATGTGTCTTCCTTCAAGGATAACTAGCTTCTTTTCCCCTGGTTATTTTGGCATCGTGGACAGGAAGGTATGAAGCTCATTTGTGGGACAAGAATTGCTGGAATGAATCACAAAACAAGAAAGGAAGACAAGTGGTGCTGGTTTTGTGGAATCCTAATGAAATGATGCAGTCTATCTTGGTGCCTATGATGATGAAGAAGCTGCTGCTCAAAGACAAACAGCCTCTCTGCTGGTGGTTTGAATGGGATGACGTGACTATGTAGTTTCTAACAAGCTTGTGTTAATTAGGTTAAATGGAATTAAATCACAAGCTATTTGCAGTTTCTGTACTAAATTAAGTGACACTGTCTCAAGTCAAATAGAAAAAACAAAAAAAGAAAAAAAAAAAAAAAAAAAAAAATGTTAGGGATCATGAAAAAATTTTCATGAAAATGATCATGAAAAATTTGTGACTTTTAGATTACCTTGATTAGTATGTGGTGCTTTATTTTAAGTGTAATCCAAATGTCACAAGTTTTTCATGATTACTTTTATGAAAGACTTTTCATGATTCCTAGTATTGCTGGAAAAAAAAAAGCATATGGAAAAACAACGTATCTAGTCACAAGTCACGACATTTAAGATAGTTCCAAGGGGAATCGAAGGAGCTGTTAGTGTTGAGGGAACCGTTGCTGGACTTTTAGTATCAATTCTCCTTTCTTTCGTTGGTTATCTACTGGGTGAGTTCTTGAGGCCAAGGTGAAGAGCTTGGTGAGAGTAACATTTTGATCGGTGGAGATCAAAATCCGACATAATCAAAAATTTGGATTAGCTTTTCTTCATACTTGAGGTAGGAATTTTCCTTATACTTCTTTATGTACTTTTACTTGATTATATGGAGTTTAGAGTTATATATAATTTAATTAAAATTTTTGAAAAATTTGTGATTTATTTGCTTAAAGGAGAAATTTTGAGAAAAATAAAAAGTTGATGCTCAAATTGCGAAAGTGTAAACTTGAAATATGTTTGTAAGATTATGAAAAAGCTATGTTTTAAATTTGAACAAAAACAGACTTCGATTCGATCGGTTTTGAAATTTTTACCGTTTTGCGACCAAAAGAGCATTTTTAAAGAAAATAAAGGAATTACGTTTAACTTTTGGGACTTTTGATCAAAATAGGATGTCATAGTTGAATAATGCTTGGAGAATAAGTTTGGAAAGAAAATGATGTTTTCTTGGGCATTAACGGTATTATTTTACTTAATGTATCTATTGAAATAATACCGACATGGTTAGAAATAGACCTTGAGAGGTTACCGGACGTGATTGTGATATGAAAACTAGTGTAGTTGTTCATATTTGATGAGATATGAAATAGATTGTATTTATTAGAATTTTTGAAATTTAATTGTTTAAATATCTGTTTAGAAATATCTGTTTTGGGCTATCGGTGAAGGATAGCCATGATTGTTGTAGAAATGCACGAGACTTAGGTAAATTGAACCACATTCCTCATTTGTTGCATTGGACATTGCATTACATTCATTTCATTAGAAATGTATCTATTTTTTAGAAATGTATCTATTTTTTAGAAATGTTTGGAAATGTATCTATTTGCGAAAAGATGAATATTTAGTGAATCTGGGTAGGGGGTATGGAATCGCATGGTTAGGTGTCGGCCTTCCAATTTACTGATAAAAATGACAGTGGTAGTGCATTAGGGCCTACTTGCAGACACTTACCTAGAGATTCACAAAGCCTGTATTCATATAACAGATATGGTTTAAAATGAAAATGGTTTTATATCTGTTGTTGCATCTCAGCATTGCATGCTTTATAAAAAGAAGATAAATTGTTTTATTGTGAGCATGGCATAAGCATACTCCTCTTTAGTCTTGTCATAGCTCATATGTTGTGTAGTATATCTTTACTGGACTGTGGCTTATCCTATAAGGGAAACCATTTCAAGTACAGGTGCTATGTCTCCGCTAAGGCATTGACTTGAGAGGACTCGAAACTGAGGCTTCATTTTTGTTTTATTTTTATTTGTTGAATGTAAGCCCAGGGTTGTATTTGCGTTGAGTTAAAACTTCATTTTGTGTAACCAAAAATGTTCTTGGATAAATTTGTAAGCCTGTAGGGCACTTATTATCTGGTTGGCTTCCACTTCATACTTGTTGTAAAATGTATGCTTGGGATTGGAACTTGGGCATTGAGATGTGAATAGTATATATTTGGCATTTGGGATTTAATGGAAATGGATATATGAAATAGTTAGCTATACATATGTGTTTGTCTATCATATGGGTTTTGTAGCATAAATAGATATACCCTGCCGAAATTTTTGGCGTTACAGATGGTATCATAATTGTGAAGTAGGATTGAACCAAAAACATTAATTCAGATAATTGTCCTATGAGCAGTCTTCACTCTTTTACCTTTTTCTTTTTCCACACTTTGAATCTGGATGTAAGGATAGAACCATTGAAAAGCTTGTTTCTAGGGATTCGATTTAGACACAAGAACGACCCAAAATGAATCCGAATGAAGAAGTTATGCCCGTTTGAAATTTGGGTACCTATGTTGGAAGCAAGTCTGCTCAAGCGAACTTTTGACCGCTCCAGCAGTTTGCACGAATTTCAGAGATTTTGGGAGCTTTCTTTCACCACTCAAGCTAAACTTTAATCGCTCGAGTGGTCTATTCGAAATCTAGCACTTTAAAGTCACTTTCTGGCGTAAACTTTTCATTCTTTCTTCCTCTCTTCTCTCCCTCTCCTCTATACCCCAAACCCTAGACCTCCAAACCTTGATTTTGTCTATTTTTCACCAAGAATCCACCATAGATCTTGCATTAAAGGTGAAGAACAAGAGAAGATCAACATTTTAACTGATTGAATTTTGATTTCGTAAAGAGTTCTTCTTGAGTTCTTCTCCTCTTCTTGCTTTGAGGGATGGATTTTCTTTGAGTTATATATATATATATTTGCAAATCTATGGTTATTTTGATATTGTTTGGAGTGTGTTGAATTAGGATTTGATTTTTATGAGATTATGTATTGCTCAAAGAGGGATTTTCTCAAATCTTTTCTCAAATTTTTTAATTTATGAACCATGAGAATGTTTTGGGGGTTTCATGAGCAAAAAATTTTGTTTAAATGAGGAAGCCCTAATTTTTTGAAAACCCTAGGCTTGAGGAAATTTTGAGGAAAAGTTGTATTGACGAAAAATATGAGTTGTATGATAGTTGGAGTTTCTAATTACATAAAATTTTTCTTTTGTAAAAAAAAAAAAAAAAAAAACAAAAAACCTTAGATTTTGTGAAATCATGAATTGTTGAGATCCATTTTTGATAAATGATGAGGAAATTGTTATATTTACCCCTATTGTTGAAATCCCTTGTAAGAGAGAAGTTGATATTGAGAAAATAGTTAATGGTATGTTATTGTACTTACCTTGAAAAGATGAAGATTGGAAATGATGATTTTCATGTTGAAATTTATTTAGTTTAAAGAGGAAGGAAATGTATTTGATGATGTGTATTTTTTTTTATATCTCTTGGAATATTTATTGTATATATATTGGGTAGAGATGTAGAACTTGATCACAATGGAAGAAATGAGAAAGTATTGAGAAATTTTGAGAAAATTCGAGGCATTAATAAAGACATATAGTGCATTGGTATTTCATTTCATGTTGATTGTTTTTCTTTTGAACTGGCATTGTTGAGATCACTTTTGAAATGAAAATGGTTTTGTGGAACAAATGTTGTAAATAAAAATGGTTTGTGTGGAACAAATGTTGTTGATGAACGATTTTGAGGTAAATATGGTGGGAAGTCCTGTTATAAGGTGTAGTTTGAAAATTAAGTTGGTCTGAGTGTCCTCTATGCAAGAATAGAAACACGTGCGTGTGGGTGCCTAAGCCCTTCGGTTAGAAGCCGATAAGGTAGGATTTGGTAGTGCCTGATAAGCCTACTTACAGACACTATCCCTGAGGATTTGCTTAAGTCATATTTACCACTCTTTGTTGTTACATAGATATCATTGGATTAATTATATTTTGACGGCCATTATACACAAGAGTTTCAAAAGAGAAAAATTATCTTTTTTAGCATGACATGGCATGTGCATCCATCTCATGAGACTATATAAAATATATATATATACTTTGTTAAGAATTCTCTACTGGGTTTTGTGTTTACTCTTAGTGGATTTTGTTGTAGGAAAAACTGTTGTGACCCTAGCAAAGTAGAGGCATGGAGAATAGTTTTGGGAGCTCGAGGCTCTTATCTTTTGTTATTTTTGATAAGCCAATGACTATATTTGTGTGGGTTAGAAAACCACTTACTTGTAATCCAGGCAAGGCCTTAGAATTTTGTAGCCTCTAAGGCATTATCTTGGATATAATTGAAGGATGATTTGACTCGATTATGTCAATTGGTTTCATGTTGTAAAATCAAGAAATGTAATGAAACAAGTAGTTAAATTCTATTTAAGTAAAAAAGAATCGCATGTGTGCATGTCAGATAATTACACAAGAAGTTATGATTCTGCATGTTTAAAGGATATTGTGATGGAGTAGTATGTCTATTTTTATTTTTATTTTTATTTTTTTGGGGGAGGGGGGCGTTACATAAGTACTAACATTTAAATTCATCAAAATGAAATTAGTCTCTCAATTACTCCTATAAACATTTCAAATTTTGAAAAAGCTCAAGAGTAAAGAAGTCTTCAATGCCACAGGTGATTTAACTTTCATTGAAAACACTATTGGGCGAAGATTTTTCGATCTGATCTCTTACTTGAAGAAAGTGAGGAGCATTTTAAATATATATATATATATATTTGTTGAATTTTTTGAAGGAAAATGATGGGCATGAATCTAAAATGCTAATCTCCAAAGTAAATTAATTTATTCAAACTCAGCTTGTTTGGAATCAACTGTTTTTACATAAATTAACTATAATTTTATTTTGAAATTTATTAATTTTTTGAGCTCGACTCAATAAAATTATATATATAAATAAATTATTCCAATTCAACTTGATTAATATTCATTTCAGATTGGTATGAAAGATAAACCAATCAAATTTGACTATATTTTTAGAACTTGTTAAATTTTCATATCATGTTTGAAACCAACTACTCGCTTGATCCAACTTGAATGCAATCCTAATGCTGGTACCTCATGTAATTCTATTTACACATCATCATTTCTCTTAGTTCACACCATTATCTATATTTTTTTTAACTTCCATTGTATCACTTAAGCAAATTACCATTATGAACAAAATCCTAAAATGTAATCTCTCAGTTCACACCATTACACACCATCAGTCACTGCTAAAACCCCCTCCCTCCTCCGCCACCCCCAACTTAGTCGTTGCTTTATCACCCTGCAACCACCATCATTGCAACTTCACCACTGGCGACCCACCACCCTCACAGCTCCTGCATTCTTGAGATATATAACCCCTCATAGTTCTATACCCGTTCGACACACAACATGTGACAACCTCGCCATGTATAATATTTGGCATTTAATTAATTCAGGAGATTCAGATTTTAATTAGTCATTATTCTGATTTAATTTGGAAGTTATGAGAATTATTCAGTATGATTCCTATATGATTTGATTAAAGATTTATTTTGGAATTAGAAATGGAAAGCCTAAATGGCTAAAGAAGGTGAAATTGACGATTTGAATCGGTTCAATTTCGAGTATTAGACCATATAGGAGTGTAATTAAATATTTGATTCAATTTGGTAAAATTAAGATTTGATCAATTAGGTCTGAATTAAAATTAATTAAGTTATGAGGATTGGAAATTAAGATTATTATGGATTAAATTTATTTATGAAGTGTTCAATTTGAGTATGTAAGTTATTGACGGAGATTTTGAGTTTGATATGAAATTGAGGGTCTTAAAGATTTGGAAAACCAAAATTGATGATGGTAATAAGTTTAATTTGATATTTGGAGGCTTTCTGGGAGTTCGATTTAAAATATGATTCTTGATGATAAATGTAAAAATAATCAATTGGGCTCTAATGGAAGTCAATTCGACTAATTAAATTATGTGGGATTTGTGATTAGTTATGATTAATTTAATTATGTGCTAATCAAGATTTATCAAGACTAATTGTTGCTTAATTAAATTAATCCTAAACATAAATTGAACTATGAAAGAGTCTAGAATTGAGGATGTATGTGGGTGTGGGTGTATTAAGCAATTTTGTGGGTGTGCTTAGAATTATATGTGTGTATATGTTAAGAGTTAAAGAGTTAAAGTCATTGTTGCTTTGGGGAAAACAGCAGAGAGAGAGAAAGAGAAAGAGAGAGAGCTGCTGGAACAAAAAGAGAAGAAGAGAATTGAGCTCAAAGAAGAATCCAAGAAGGAAAGTATAGAAAGGAAGGGAAAATTGAGGAACTCATCAATTGAATAACTTTAGGTAAGATTTCTCCATCTTTTTTATGTCTTGATCTTGTTTTGCATGGATTCACATACTAAGACTTTTATTTTGGGTTTTTTAGAGAAGTTCATGGAATTTTGCAATCTAGGGTTTAAGATTGATGAGTTCATGCATCTATCTTGTATTTCATCCTTGTATTCATGCATTTTTCATGATTTTATGAGAGAAATCATGTATCAATCTTGTTTTGTAAGATCAATTACATGTGTATTTGAAGATTCAAGAAAGTTTCATCATATTTAAAATAGCAAATGAGAAATTTTGAAAATTTGTTTTTCTTTAGAATCTTGAATAAAACTTTCAATTAATGTTATCTAACATGTTCTTAGAACCTTATGACTCATTTTATGAAAGGAATTTGAAGTTTGTTGATGATTTCTAAAGATGAGTTTTCATGTTAAATTTACGAATCATAAAACTTGGAGATTGTTTTGAATCTTGAATTATTCTCTCAAATGAAGCTATTTTACTTATTTTTGGAGCTTTGGAACTTTATTGAGGTTGGTTAATTTGAGTTTGAGAAGATTATTTTGAAGATGAGTTTTATATTCAAATTTACGAAGCAAAATCATTCAATGAGGCTTGATTCATGGATTAAGTTTTCAATTGACCATGTTTTTCATGTTTTCTTACATATGGGACCCCTCGGGACATCTACAACTTGCATTTTAGCACTCTAAGAGCATGTTAGCAATGTTTTGAGCTAGGCGTAAGGTTGAAGTTAGGTTTAAGCCATTTGTTGCATCGTTTATGTTCTAAGTCTTCAAGTACATGCTATGTGTGATTGTTGGCTTTTTGGCTTTCGAAGGGTATTTTTGTAAATGCGAGCGTGCCAGCAAGGATCAATCAGTCCTTACAGAAATGTTAATTGCCAACCAATTATCAGACGATTGTGTTTTAGTTCTTTCAGCCTCAATGAAGAGGACTTTTACTGGTGGCTTGACTTAGGAGAAATTAAGCAAAATAACAGTTAAATGAAGAGCAATTGAAGTATTTCATTATAATGAAAACTTACAATGATCCAAACTCAGCCTCATAGAGGTTTACAGCAACAACCTACTTGAAACTACTCCTATGAATGAAGTGCAGAGCAGGAATTTAAAGTACAGGAATGTAAAGAGCAGGAATTTAAAGAACAGGAAATGTAAAACTGGAAAAGAAAATATGTAAAGTAAGACTAGTTTGTATAATCTGAGTCTGGGGCTTTTTTCTGGGGTCTTCCCCGCTATTTATACTTCTCAAGGATGACCATCGAACTGCACTTCAAACCGTCAAACTGCTTCTCCATGATCGCTAATCATGCTGCCATATAAGTAGTTCCACTACACCATCACTTGCAGTTAGGCTTCCCTCATATATTTGAATTTGAATCTGAGTAACCGTTGAAGCCACGTCACCTTGCACCTCTTTATTGATCCAATGCTACTCAGATCATGTAAGAACCAATACTAACTGTCACGTGTACGATTAGGATCGAAGACTTGAATAGTCTTCCTATATTACCCTTATTCTGCCACGTGTTGAATTGTAACTGGCTTGTACAAAATATGTAGTCAACATTACCCCCCGCACTAATATACCCAATACTTGGTGATATTAGTGGATCAAAGCCCTTTTCCCCGCGTTTTTTAGAACGTGCATGGGGTCTATATTCTGGAAACACAACCGTCACTTATTGATGATCATTTGCATTAATTCTCTTTCAATCTTTTGAACACCCCAATACCTTAGCACTCGTACAGACTGATACTTCTTCTATGGCCGAATCAACTTTCTCCTCCACTGATCGAGCACACAAAGAGTCATATGATGATGTTGTTCCTCCTCGAAAGAATTTTCATGCATTAATTAGCCACCTTTCCATATTCAGGTCATAGATGCCTTTGCAAATTATCGACCTTTGGATTAGGAACACATTGCCCTTAATCTTTCGATTCAGAAACTTGCGAATATAGATACAAGAAGTTCTTCCTCTGACTCACCCTTGTACTTCGAACAAACTGCTCTCAAACCTTTGATTCGGAAAGTTGCAAATATGGACTTGGGAAACTCTTCTTCACACACCTCTACATGGGATAAAGCTGCAACTTCTTCCTCTTCTAGGGTTTCTGACTGGACAAGCTGGTCAACACCTGAGACTTGTGATTTGAGGGAACGAATCAACCATCATTTTGTTAAGTTCACTGACCCTTTAGAGTTTCCTTCCTACGCTCGAAGTTCAATGGTCTACCCCTACGTGCCCATTGACTATCGACGTAGTTTGGAGGCAAATCTGCTTGTAGCATGGTACACATCTTCCATGTCTACAAGAATAGTGCACGCTGCCCGACGCCTAGAAGAGGCACAAGGGTACAATCCATCATTCCTAGCTGTAGACGTCCCCGAACGCCCCAGGAGGGTTAAGTCCCGTTCTGTTCATTTGGGCTCACTACAGTTCAAGGACTCGATTGTCACGGTTCTAAATCTTGAACCAAAGAGTCCAAATCCGGCAAATCGTTTTTGAGAAAACAGATTTTTGAAAGAAGTGCCAAACATGGACTGCTTTGCCAGATACAGAGTCGCCACCTAAATATTTTTTTATGGGGAAATTTAGCAAACCCTGACTCGGTGCCAAAGGCCACGTGTCCGTCATCACCAAAATTGCCTCGGCTCGGGAACTTGGGTACGATTGGGGAAGGTCACTTCGTGAGCACCCCCGCTCGCCCGATCAAAGATCGGCCTCTACTAACCATGATATCTAGTTTTGAAAATATTATGCGTTCTTATTCCGGTTATTAGCCTAGATTTACTATGTGATGCGCACAGCATACAAGTATAGACTGGATCGCCTGAATTGGAACAAAACATTTCCTGTTTGTTTGTTTGAAAGATGGTTTACTACTCGCAAGTAGGCTTAAAATACAGATTTTGCCACCCTCAGGTGGGCTTAGAAAACATGGTTTTGCCACTATCTAGTGGGCTTAAAACAAACAATCAACGCATTGTTCCAATTCAAATAACCCAACCTTCACCCAAAGGCATTCAGGCAGTTATATCACATAAGCACATAGCCTCATGGTAAGCATGCTATTCATGGCAGTCACTCACACGCATGCAAGGATGCTAAAGCATAACCACTTACCGAGTACTCCAAGCCAAAACAGAAGCTAATTAGAAATCCATGCATGATCCTAATTATACAGAAATGCCTAATGCAACACATGCAATAATGCAACTATAGCAGGCTCGGCTATTCTAAACATGGCATATGAGATGCAACAGCTAACAAGTATTCAACTTGGAATTGAAATACAAATGCAGTTAGTATGATGCGCCGAGCCCGATGCATGCAAAACAGATGAATGAATGCAAACATGCTATCATACTGTATGCTAATTGAGATATGCCCTAATCTAACCATCATAAGCTGGTAAATAAAAGGGAAGAAAGACGTGGGGTTGGAAGACATACATCACACTCACGCACACTTATTACAATTATGCCCTCGCGCAGAGGGTTCGAATAAATATACAGTCCCGAATAAAAGAATAGTACAGTCCAAATAATGTACAAATTCCTAATTAATTTACAAATTAACTAAGAAAAACAAATAAACTGGCATGCAAGCCAGGGACTGCCTTGATTCCATTCCGGATGATGGATGATGCATGTTCGGGTTGCCTTTGCGCGGAAATCCACTGTGATGCCCCAATTAGCCTCTGTTTTGCAATGGTTTTTGGAAAGCGCGCCAAGCCTCGGAAGACTGCTGATTCTTGATTTGCTGCAACAGAGAGCAGGAAAGGGGCATGGCAATGTATTTTCACAAATGTATGCATGCCTCGATCCTCATGCCACCAATCACGCATATCGATGCATAATGGCCGAGGAGTCGAATTGCACAACTCAATATGGAATGAATGCAACATGAAAACACAACAAGCCCTAACTCCATCATGGGTGATCCGGAGTGTCGGTGACTGGGAATTGAGACACGTTCCGTCACTCGGAGTACGAAACATACCTCGTTTCCCGTGCCTGGGCTAACTCCTACCCCGAACACAATGCAGTATGCATGACATGCATGAATGCAACTAAGATACAACCTAACATGCACAATGCTATGAAATGGCCTACACGATGCACGAGGTAATATGGCATACGCAATGTGCTAACATACAACCTAGCATACACAATGCTATGAAATGAAATGGCATACACAATGCGCAATGGGCTTACACCAACACAAGTGGACCTCAGCCACACTCACATAGGAGGCCATAAGATGAAAATGAGACAACTCGAAATACGTGCACGCGTGCACGCAAACCGAGGATCAGCCCTAAGGCACCAAAATGCCACTCTAACAAGACATGGCAAGACATGAAATATGGCATACAAGCATGCAAATTTCAGTAGCAAGACGAGATGCAAAACAGTCCCGAAACATGGCAAAATGGTACCCGATGCATGGAACAAGTCCCGAAACATGAAATTTGGCTCATGGAATGACCTATAGCTATGCAATGCATGCCTTATTTGAAAATGAGACCTAAAGACAGATTCAAGGAAGTCCAAAAATAAGCACATTTACAGTTTTGAGAAAAGTCAAACAGTGAGCAAAAATGGGCCTAAACTAGCATGCAAAATTGGCCAAAAAGATAGGGGTAATGAAAGCAACTCACAAATTCTGGCTCCAAACAGGGAAGGGGCCTTCTACAATATTGAAGAGGGGCCAAAAATATGATGTATTACAGTTTATGAAAAACCCCAAAAACAGATACAAGTATGCTCAAAATGCTATGCAAAAATAAGGGCACCAAGAGAGCTATAACATGAAGTATACAAAGGGTGTCCCAAACAGCCATAAACCCTTAATGAAACATGAAGAAGGGGTCAAAATAGGGCCATTTTCAGTTCTGACCAAGGTCCAAAAGCAGAATCTCAATAGGCTAATAAATCATGCAAAAATGGGGACCAAAGAGGGGTACAATGGCAAGTGATACATGGAGGTCCCAAAAAGTGGTGAGTCCTTCTTCAATGTTGAAGAAGGGCTCGAAATAAGCTTATCTACAGTTTATATCATGCTCCAAAACAGATTACACATAGGCCCAAAAATACTATGCAAGATTATGGCATACAAAGGGGTAATGAAGCAAGTGCAAGATGGGGGGTCCCAAACAGGGTAAGACCCTTAATGAAAGATGAAATAGAGCTCAAAAAAATTCCACTTTCAGTTTTGGCCGGAGCTCAAAACAGCAAGCAAAGAGGGCTAAGAAATGGTACAAAAATGAGCTAGAAAAGGGGGAAATTGTGCTTACCCTTGCAGACCAAGCCTTGGCTGCCTCTTGGACTGAAAAATGGTGCCTCCTAGCCTCTAAGAAGAGCTCCAAGCTACTGGAAATGGAAGTGGCAATGTAGTGCTAGGTGGTGATGAAAAAAGGGGGTGTAGAACTTGATGTTTTGAAGCTTGAAGGGAGAGAGAGATGAGGGGATATATATGCAAGCTCAAGGCAATTTTTTCAACCCAAAAACCAGTGCTGGAGGCTGGTTTTTATAGACAAATGAGGGGGAGAAAGAGGGGGGAAAATGGGGGGGAAATGGATTCAAGTTTCCCTCCAAAAATTTGGCCCCCCGGATACAAAATCTTGGGGGGGGAAAAGGTCACATTTGCAATGTACACACTGCAGGGGTTCAGGCCGGCCAGGTATTGGAGCTGCAGGTGGCCGGCCGGCCACCCCCCATGGCTGGCCGGCCAGGGGTCAAAAAGGCCAAGGTGAATTAATGGCCGGCCACCACAAATTGGTGTCCTCCCAGATGCCCTCAACACAGCCCTGTGGTCCAAAATTGGAGGAAGTGAAACAGGAGAGAGAACAAGCCATTTTTCAAAGGGGTTCAAAAGGTTCAGATGGAATTACTGGCCGGCCATGTGATATTTGTGTCCTCCCAAGTGTGCACAACACAAATATGTGGTTTGGAGCTGAAGAAAGTGGCCTTAGGGTGGTCAACATTGGCTTTGAAGTGAGAAAAACGGGCGTCGGAGGGCGATGAAGGAATATAACTGGTTGCTGAAACAATTACTGGCCTCCCACCCTTCTACGACCTTCTTGGTGATGAAACAGAGGTCCCTGCCAAAAATGAACGAAAACCAATGCAAAATGAAGGTTCGGGGGCCGAAACGCACAGTCCGAGGCCCCGAAAACTAACTGTTAGGCACCGGGAGTGGTGTTCGACCACGAAGTGGGTCTCTCAGACCACAGTGTCCCTCAAAAGGGAGTAAATAAGATGCATGCCAAAAACCGGAGCAAACGGAGGTAGTTAGGCGGTCCCGAACCGAGGCACACGGCCTGACGGCTCCGAAAATCGGGGAACCGGGCTCCGAAATGGAAAAAATGGCCTGCGACCACGAAACGTAGCCTACGGCCACCGAGAGATGATCTACGAGACCTCTCCCTCCCCTCAGGAAGAGAAAACAGAGGAAAACAGAGCCTGGTTCGCAAACCGAGGCAAAGTACAGAAAAGCCCGAAAGTCCGAAGGTAAGGCTCGCAGCCAAGACTCTGAAACTTCTGGACGAACACAACATGCAACATCACCGAGCGCTCAATCGGTGACGTCTGAGTCTTAAGGTCGGTCAAAAATGGGGTGTCTACAGTTGCCCCTCTTTGACAGAACTCGGAAGTCACAAGTGACGGGAGTGAATGTCAAAGCCCAGAGACGACCCATTTTTGACAAGGCCGAAGACTTAGACAATCAGGCGAGATAAACAGAGATATGCCCGCAGGCGTGCCCGCAGGCAAGGGGGCAAAATGCAAAGCGATATGCACAGAGCCAGATGTAACTCAATGATCATGCAAATGCAGCAAGCTGTAATGAAGCAGGTATTCGCAAATAGATGCAACAGTTTTAAGCAAGAATGCAAAGCAACAACTACATTTCACGCAGTTAAGAATTCGGAGAATTATTCAACTCTCACCAAGTCTCACACGGAGAAGATACGATACCTGCGCGATTCGTCTGGCCGCGCCAGCTCCAAATGAATCGTACATACAATATCGTGCCTGCAAAACAGAGAAACTCAACAAGCACAACATGTTTAGCAAGATATATTCAATGTGATATCGAAAGTTCGACAAAAGCGGTGTCGGTGGGTGAATGCATCGCAGTGCGAGAAAGGAACGTGCGTGACAACACAAGCTTAAGCACAGAGGCATGGTAATATCAAGAAAACGTGCATAACAATGCAAGTATGTTCATGAGAATGCAAGTTATGTGCACAACAATGCAGAATAAGCGCGAACTAGAATGCATGTTTGTCACAAAACCACGAGCAGAGAAACGCGCGTTTCGGCGAGGGCGACTCGATCGCGGCCTCCGGTTACCCCTCGGAGAGGTTACAACATGTTTACGAAGGATACACCTTGATTCTGATGAGTAATGATGAGACACATGCCAGAAGTTAAAGCTGAAGTTCCGGCGGAGCGATTTCGCGACAGAAAGTGCACTTTTCTTGAACTTTTTCAGGTCTCGGGGACTCCAATCTTCCTCAAAATTTGCAGAGAGCTAGGTGGGCATGTGGGGAACACCACCGGCCACTTTTCTTCCCTAGGGGAGGCCACCGGCCACTTTTCAAAAAGGAGATGGCCGGCCAGCCTGAAAAGGTGGCCGGCCAGCCACTTGTTCAAAACAGTGGGCATTTTTGTCTTTTCACCTCATTTTCTTTAAAACCACTTACCCAAACACGTTGAGCTCATAACTTCAGGTCCGAAATCATCTTCTCCTCCCTCCCAAACCATTTTCCTCTCCAGATCTGAGCTCTATACGCGTTTTCCAACCCCCCCACGCAAGTTGTTTTCGCGAAAACTTTCAGTTTTAAACACTTTGAACCGATTAAATTTTGATTTCGGGGCTTCTTTTCTCATTTTTGCCACTTGAGGTAAGTTTGTCTCAATATTTGGAAGATTTTCTCAGGGGTTGACTTTTGTTGACGTTTTCATTTCCCGAGAGTTGACTTTTGTTGACTTTTTCCAATTTTGGCTCATTTTTGCTCATTTTTGCTCCTTTTTGCAGATTTTCTAAAATGGCCGGTCGTTTTCCTCACGGCGGAGGTCCTCCGGGTGCCGGGGATGATTTTGATGTCATGACTCTGCCTCCGAGGGTTCGACCATTCATTCCCGAGAGGTACGCCCCGACGGCACACGTTCTTCCGCAGGCTGTTTTTCGTCACTTCACTGACTTTAATGAGCGAGCACCCGGAGATCTGCTTCTGCGGGAGCCAGAGTATCACCTCTCCCACGAGGCACGAGAGGTATTTACTTCGTTTTTTACCTTTTCTGCAACATATTCTGTGTTTTTCATGCACTTCGTGTCTTTGCCATGTTAGTCTGCTCATTTTAAGTAAGCAGTTTATTTAGAATGTTTAGTTCATGACACAACATCCTGTTTGCATTCTGAACACACAGTTCAATCACTTGAATTTCTGAACACTGGGCCCATAAATTGATTGTGGACGCACGGCACACACCGGTAGGGAATTGAACACACGGCCCAATACTTGAATTCTGAGATGAACACACAGCCCATTCTTTGATGTTGAACACACAGTTCATTGTTGAGGTGAACACATGGCACACACTGATTGAGAGTTGAACACGCAGCCCAAACATTTGAGATGAACACGCAGCCCATATTTTGATGTCGAACACACAGCTCGTCGTTGAGGTGAACACACGACACACACTGATTGAGAATAGAACACGCAGCCCTAACTCGGATTTTCTGAACACACAGCCCAAATTGAAGGTGAACACGCAGCACACACTGATTGAGAGTAGAACACGCAGCCCAAACTCAGATTTTCTGAACACACAGCCCAAATTGAAGGTGAACACGCAGCACACACTGATTGAGAGTAGAACACGCAGCCCAAACTCGGATTTTCTGAACACACAGCCCGCATTGAAGGTGAACACGCAGCACACACTGATTTAGAGTAGAACACACAGCCCTAACTCCGATTTTCTGAACGCACAGCCCAAATTGAAGGTGAACACGCAGCACACACTGATTTAGAGTAGAACACACAGCCCTAACTCCGATTTTCTGAACGCACAGCCCAAATTGAAGGTGAACATGCAGCACACACTGATTTAGAGTAGAACACACAGCCCTAACTCCAATTTTCTGAACGCACAGCCCAAATTGAAGGTGAACCCGCAGCACACACTGATTGAGAGTTTGAACACGCAGCCCAAATTGAAGGTGAACACGCAGCACACACTGATTTAGAGTAGAACACACAGCCCTAACTCCGATTTTCTGAACGCACAGCCCAAATTGAAGGTGAACCCGCAGCATACACTGATTGAGAGTTTGAACACGCAGCCCAAATTGAAGGTGAACACGCAGCACACACTGATTTAGAGTAGAACACACAGCCCTAACTCCGATTTTCTGAACGCACAGCCCAAATTGAAGGTGAACCCGCAGCACACACTGATTGAAAGTTTGAACACGCAGCACACACTGATTTTGAGTAGAACACACAGTTCGCTTACTTTACTTCGCACGCAGCCTATTTACTTGCACACAGCTTATTCATGTCATTTGCACACGGCTTATTCCTTTCATTTGCACGCAGCTTATTCATTTCATTTGCACGCAGCTCATTCATTTTATACTGACACATGTATTCATTCTGAATGCAGGTTGGTTCTCGCACTGCGCGGGGATACGGCTCCACCACTGCTAGAGATTGGTACGCTGAGCTCCCGGAGGCTTTCCAGGATTTAGTTGATTTGGCGGGGTTCGGGTCCTTCTGCGCTGGGTTATCGCGTTGTCCTGCCAGGAGGACACTGATGGCAGCTTTGGTGGAGAGATGGTGGGACACCACCAACTCCTTTCATTTTTCCGCCACTGGGGATTTGACTATGACCCCGCTGGATTTTGCTGTATTGACTGGCCTAGACATAGGAGGTCGGCCCATTCCTTACGACGAGGACATGGGCGAATGGGAGGCAGCTTGGATACATTTGCTGGGGGCCCGCCGCCTGTTGATAGAGCTTCAGGGAGAGTCCGATACACCTGGTTCTCTTCCCATTTTCGGAGGAAAGGGATGGAGCCCGGGACTCTTGAGGAGGCAGAGCAGTATGCCCGTGGTTTTCTTATGTTCCTCTTCGGGACTACTCTGTTCGCCGATAGAGGGAACACGGTTGGGCTGTATCTGTTGAGCACTCTGGTGGACCTATCACAGGTCAGACGGTATGATTGGGGTGGCACCGGCTTGGCTACCCTTTACTGCTACATGAGCGCGGCCTCCCGCGGGCAGGGAGACTTACTTAGCGGTTATTGGAGAGCCTGGGAGGTACTTTCTGTCCTCTTGATTTACATTTCTGCTTCTCATTACTTGTACATTGCACACACAACGCACTTTACACTCTGTATTTTGCCCTCAGCACTTTGTATTTACATTCTGCACTGTTTTCCTCAGTTATGGGTCTACGTATATTCCTCGACGTTAGCCCCAGAGTTGGTGGTGGCAGGGCCCCTCATGACCCCGTACTCACTAGTATTCGAGGGCCAGCACCGGCCGAGACCCCGAGAGACTCTCTTTTATCTATGGCAGTATTTCGACACTGTGCGGACGACGGAGGTATTTCAGAACTCTCAGTCCCTTCCGTTTTCATCTTTGATCTGTCCCATATATTCCCGATTTCTGATTGGTTTATGCACTGGTTATCCGCAGATTACATGGCAGCCCTGGGCGCCCTTGGGTGATGGTCTCCGATTTCAGTATGCCGGAGGATCGGGCACCTCTCAGTACAGGATCCTATTCGAAGGACCAGTTGGTAGAGCATGGTTTCTGGGGGAACGCTTTTTGCGTCAAGTATGGGGGTACACTTCTCAGGACCCTCCCGCAGCACCCCCAGTCAGTATGCGGACTGCTGATAGGCTCTCTTCCCGGGATGTTGTTAGTGCTATGCTGGCCACTGATGCTTTGCTACATCTTGAGGAGGGGGACTATGCCACTTATCGCCACGTATATCTGATGCCTCCCTTGATGGGAGTGTGCACTCCCTCGATGAGGCCTATTGGTGTGCCGTCTTCGAGCCAGGCTCGGGCTACAGATATTCCTTCCAGCAGCGGGGCCGGTACATCCACAGGTGGGGGTGAATCGGTTCCCCCGATTCCTCCGACTCTTCATCGTCCTGGGTGGCCAGACATGCCGACCGAGTTGACGAGTTGGCGATTTGGGACTCCTTACCAGGTCTCGCTGGAGCCTCCCCTTCTCGACCATAGATATGTCAGAGATCCTAATTCGCCACCGGTATGTTTTACAGCTTTGATTTATCAGTCGAATACTTAGACATTCATTCTTTTACTGATAGTT
This sequence comes from Camellia granthamiana, assembly GCA_036172215.1. Lineage (NCBI taxonomy): Eukaryota > Viridiplantae > Streptophyta > Magnoliopsida > Ericales > Theaceae > Camellia > Camellia granthamiana. Next base: position 91,661,156 of record CM069911.1, on the reverse strand, counting down.
TCGCATTTGTATCTACAGTCTCCTGTTGAGTACGTGGATGAGATGCTTGGAGTGATGGCCGCGTTTAAGGGCATGATCCTACGGAGGGAGGCACAGCTGGCCATTATGGGTGTGCAGGTACTGTTCATCTGTCTTGTATTTATCATATTTCTGATGACACGCTGGTTTTGAACATCCTACTGCATTGATAGGCTTTTTGTGTAGAGCACATCTGACACACACCCCACTTACATACTGTACTTGCATCTGATTTTCATATTTGAACTGATGTATTGAACTCTTCACTTTCAGATGCCTCCTATATATGCTCTGCCGCGGGCCGGGCCACCCGGGCCTTCTCAGGGAGGTCGATCGTCTGGATCTTTTCGAGGCGCTGGGCCATCTGGGCCCTTTCGGGGAGCTGGGCCATCCAGGCCTTTTCGGGGAGTTGGGCCATCCAGGCCTTTTCCAGGAGCTCGAGGAGGGTCCTCTCGCAGACGCAGGGCACATATTATAGAGGCGGAGCCCGATGAGGATGAGGAGGAGGAGGTCGCAGGCCGTCAGTCGGAGACATCCGCTGAGGAGGGGGATTCCGGTCTTGGTTCCGGGAGTGGAGGCGAGGCTGAGGGGGATCCTGAGGATGACAGCTCCGACCCGGATGGTGATAGTGGTGAAGAGGTTGTCTCGCAGAAGAGGATGAGGAGGGCCTCTCATTCCCGCTCCCGAGAGTATTGATGCTGCTATTCCCTGCTTTATTTTCCTTTTTGCTAGTAGTTTGTAGCACTTTGCATGTTGTTAGGCAGTTTTTATTTTCTGCAAAACTTGTACCTTTGTTTGTAAAAGGAAATATGATAGGGTGAAACAGCTTTTTGAAAAAGTGTTGTATTTTTATGCTCTCAGCATCGCATCGCATCGCATCATTTTGCACAAAAATGGGATTGAATGGAAACGTGCACTGTGTATTTACCGGGTCAGGTAATGAACCGATGCAACAAATCAAATAACTCGACTCACTAAGAAATAACAGAATCTTACCAAGTTTACAACTCGATAAGCAAAATACAACAATGTTAACAACTCGATAAACAAGACTTAACAAAATTGCGTAAACAAAGAGTAACAACTCAAAACACAAAATACGACAGCTCGACAAAACTTACAACTCGATAAACAAAACGACAACTCGATAAGCAAAAATTACAACTTGATAAACAAAACAAAGCGTACTTCGGACGATCTGGGCAACGGAACGCATCCGAAATAGAGGGAAATGGAGGCCTTCGATACACCCGATGCTTGGAAATGCCTGGAACTTTCCTCTGGAGGGTAAAACAGGACCAATGGCACACATGGGAGCATGGCTGGCCACTTTTGGGAGCCGGCCGGCCAGTTTTTGTATCTGAGGGGGGGAAAGGTAGCCGGCCTGCTAGAAAAGGTGGCCGGCCGGCCACTTTGCTCAGCAGCCACCAAATTTTTGACACGTGTCCCCGAATAGTGTCTCATCCCCTTTAAAAGCCTCAAACCCGTGGTTGATTCATTTCATCTTAGTTTTTCACCAAAATGGAAGCCTTTCTCGCCGAAAATCTCACAGTTTGGATGGCTTCTTTAGATGGCTCGGAAAAGTTGAATTTTCAGGGTTTCGGCTTGAATGCACTATTCATGCTAAGCCGCACTCCACTGCACTTTCCCTTCCTCCATGCTGCGGCGAGGTTTTGGAACCCAGTGACACATGTTTTCAGCTTCGGCGGGCAAGAGGTATGTCCAACTTTCGAAGATTTTCAGGTTTTGATGGAGTCTGAACGCTGTGAAGAGATTTTGCCTAAGTTTCGCTTTGGTCACACCCAAGCTTTAGGGGAAATGTGTGGGCTCTCCATGCACGATGCTCAGTCTCTGATCTCCAATGGGGAACTGGACATTCTCGGCTTGATCCATCGCTTTTCCAACACCGGTGACCGCGGCAACCATTATTGGCAAGGTTTTCGGCAACACGCCCTTTGCTTGTGTATGCTATCTCATTTTCTGCTCACTTCAGGCTTTGGTAGATCTAGCATTCGTCTGATTGAAGTTGCTCAAGGCTTGAGAGAAGGGAAGAGCTGTATCGCCATGACATTGGCCGAGACGCTGATGGGCTTGGACGCTTTCTATCGCCGGGAGACGACCAGATTTGCAGGGAGTCCACTACTGCTGCAGGTAATGTTTCCCACCCAATCTCACATATGTATATTGCTCACATCACTCGGCCCTTGGGCTCGGTTTTTCTTACAAAACCATTTTCTCGCTTTTCTCTCATCGTACATCTCTCTATTCTTTATTCTCTCATTTTTCATCCCTCCCCAGGTATGGTTGATGGATAAATTGCAGGTTGTGGACTCTTGTCCAGCCTATTCAGCTCGCGGCTACTTCTTTCGCCAACGCTTAGTCGATGCCCTGGATGAGGGGTGGTGGTTCGACTGGATGTGCAATCTGTCTGCAGATCGCATTGCTTGGCGTTGTCCTTGGCTCAATCTCCCGGCGATGAGCTATAGCATGTCCCGACTAGTCGGGATTCAGTTGATTGGTCTGACCCACTGTGTATTCTACTTTCCGTTCCGGTTCCTGCGTCAGTTCGGTCATGATCAGACTTGCCCACCAGAGGGGATTGAGTATCCGGCTACTTTCCCGGTCTGAGGCGCACAACTTGCCCGATATGCCACGGCATGGAGGACTAGAGAACTCCTAGCCCCCGCCCCTACTTTCAACTGCACTTTGTCTGACGAGTGCTGGGATTGGCTCAATGAGGAGGCACAGACCGGGCCCAGCTTGGCATCAGAGGCTTCGACTAGCTCTGGGAGGGGGCGCAGGGACACCTGACTTGACTATGCCCCAGATTTATTGCTTTATTAGTACTTTCAAGTTTTCATTATGAGTGTAATAAAAAGCAACTTCAATTGTATGCAAGAGCAGGAGAACTCTGTTTTGAAATCAATGAAATTGAAGGTTGTGGTACTGAAAATTTTTCGCTTTGGTCCAAAAATGGTCTTAGTTGTAAAAAAACTAATTTGAACAAAGTCAACTTCTATTAAAACTTTTCAAAACCATTTTCGATGTGGATCAGAACTGGACACGCCTGAGATCTGTCACTGAGATGCACAACCCCGGATTCCGGCAACTGGAAAGTTGCCCCTAGTCTGCATAGCACCGCAGCACTGCACAGCAACTGAAAGTTGCCCCTAGTCTGACAAGCACTGCACCGGAACTTCAGGATGAAGCTGCCTACGTATCCCAAAGATGGGAATCAAGCCTTACGTAGTCCAGGCTTAGGTTCGCTCGGGTATTTTCACTCTCCTTTTACGCTCTTATTTTTGCACAAGGCCGCCCTTTGCTGGTTTTCAACCTTGCGAGCTCAATTTTTATAATTTCAAAATTTTTTGTGCTCTGAGTTTTGCCTAGGTCGCCCTTTCGGGTTTTTCGGCCTAGCGAGCCTCTCAAGGGTAGTATTTCTTCAACTTGTCTAGGTTGATTGGTTGTGAAAACTCTAAGCCATCCAGATCCATCAGAACCACAGCCCCACATGACCAGATAGACTTAATAATGTAAAGGACCAGTCCAATTAGGTCTGAACTTGCCCCTAGGGTCATGGATGGGGAGCTCGGTTGTCCTTGAGTACCAAATCTCCTTCCTTTAAATTCCTGGACTTGACTTTCTTGTTAAAAGCCCCGGGCGATTCTGCGTTGATAGCCTTGAATGTGGTACAGTGCTTTTCAGTCTTCTCTCATCAAAGAGCATGAGTTCCTCGATCTGCTCTGCTGCCAATCTGCCTCGGCTATTTGACACTACAGCCAATACCCGCAATGACGGAACCTCAATCTCATAGGTAGAACGGCCTCCATCCCATAACCAATGAATACGAGTCGCCCCAGTAGAAGTTCTGATTGAAGTCCGGTAACCCCACAAAGCACACGGCAGCTTATCTAGCCAGTCCCGATAGGTTTCCACCATCCTTCTGCAATATGTACTTGATATTCTTGTTGGCAGCCTCGACCGCTCCATTGGTCTGCGGCCGGTATGTAGATGACTTATGAAAAGCCACGTTGTATTTTTCCAACAAGTCTATCACTTCCTTCTTGAAGTGGGAACCGTTATCTGAAATTATTCTCATTTGGGACCCCGTAGCGACAGATGATGTTGTTTCTGATAAACTTTGCAACATGCGAAGCCTTTAACACCGCGTAAGATTGGGCCTCAACCCACTTTGTAAAATAATCTATCGCAACCAGGATGAACTCATGCCCATTCGACCCCTTTGGCGTGACAGCCCCGATCACATCAATTCCCCAGACTGAAAATGGCCATGGCGAAGTCATATTGTACAGCTTCGACGGCGGGATGTTCATGCGATTTGCATGGATCTGACATTTGTGGCATCGCCGAACAAAAACCGATACAATCCTCCTCCATGGTGGACCCAGTAATACCCCTGTTTGAGATCTTCCGTGCCAGCATTACCCCATTCATATGTGCTCCACATTCTCCTCCATGGATGGCTTCCATTAGACGCTTTGACTCCTCTGCATCAACACACAGTTTATGCATTCCCAGATGACCTCTTCTATACAGCTTACCCCCACAGATGATGAACTGAACGGCCAATCTTCTTATTGCCCTTTTGTCTTTGGCGTTTACCCCTGGTGGATATGCTTCCTTTTCTAAGAAATTCCAAATGTCGTAGTACCAGGGGTTTTCGTCCTGAACTTCATTTATAGCAGCAATCGACTCATAGGTTGGTGCAAACTTCTGGTCAATGATGACTGACGCATCCGGACTCCATACGGGATGTCTATCATAGAAGATAGAGTTGCTAAAGAATCTGCGAACCTGTTGTTCTCTCTTAGTAGATGAGTAAAACTTAGCCTCTCAAACCGAGGAATTAACAAATCCAAGGTCTGGCGATACATCATCATCTTTCCTCTTTTACTTTCCAGACTCCTTTTGCTTGAGACACAACAAGGTTCGAGTCCCCCAATGACGTCCAACCGTCTTGCCCCTAGTTCTAGGGCTGCTTCTAGGCCAGCCAATGCACTGCCTCATATTCTGCTTCGTTGTTCGAGACTTTGAATCGGAGTTTGAAGGCTAGAGGAATACGGGAATTGTCGGGTGCTATCAGCAACACTCCTATCCCATACCCGTACCGATTTGATGCTCCGTCGAAGTACATCGTCCAAGTTTCGTCGCCGATGTGCAAAATTGCTTCATCTGGGAACAAGTATTCAACTGCTTCATCCCCTTCAACCGGATGGTCGTCAAGGAACTCTGCTACTGCTCTTCCTTTGACTGACTTGCGTTGTGACATACTTCAAATCAAATTCGGAGAGCAACAGCAACCAACGAGCTAGCCTACCCGTAAGTGCTGGTTTCTCGAAAAGATATTGATGGGATCGAGATGTGAAACCAACATTACGGAGTGAGCTAACAGGTAGTGCCGCAGCTTCCTGGTAGCCCTTACCAAAGCTAAGCAAGCCTTCTCCAGCGGTGTGTACCGAGTCTCATACTCTAGCATCTTCTTGCTCAGATAGTAGATGGCTTTTCCACGCTGTCTTCAGATTCTTGTGCAAGCATGGCAGCCCATCGTGGTCTTAGTCACTGATAGGTACAAAATCAACGGTTTCCCCGGTTCTGGTGGTGATAAAACGGGCGGGTTCTGTAGATATTCTTTAATCTGTTCAAATGCGGCTTGACATCGGCCGTCCCATTGGAACTTCTTGCCTTTCTTCAGGAGACCAAAAAGTGGTTCACAAGTCAAGGTTAATTTTGAGATAAACCGTCTTATGAATTGCACTTTACCCAGAAGCCTCGCACCCTTCTTTCAGTCCTTGGTGGGGGCATTTCTAGGATGGCCTTGATTTTGGAAGGGTCGACTTTGATGCCTCTTTGTGTAATCAGAAACCCCAGCATTTTTCCCACTGTAACACCGAATGTACACTTTTGAGGGTTCAGCCGCAACCGAAATTCCCTAATCCTTTAAAAAAACTTATGCAAGGCGGTGTAGTGGCCCTCTCTTTCCTTGACTTGACAATCATGTCGTCCACGTACACCTCAACCTCCTTGTGGATCATATCATGTAATATTGTGTCGCGGCCCGTTGATAAGTAGCTCCAGCATTCTTCAGCCCAAACCGGCATTACTCTATAGCAGTATGTCCCCCACGGGGTGGTGAATGCAGTCTTTTCTCTGTCTTCTGGTGCCATTACTATCTGGTTGTAACTGAGAAGCCATCCATAAATGAAAGTAATGCGTGCCCTGCTGTGAAATCCACCAACTCATCAATATGCGGTAAGGGAAAGTCGTCCTTCGGACTAGCTCTGTTCAAATCCCTGAAGTCCACGCATACTCGGATCCTTCCATCCTTCTTCGGTACTGGAACAATGTTGGCCAACCAGGTCGGATATTCAGATACCAGCAGGAAGCCTGCGTCGATTTGCTTGGTGACCTCTTCCTTAATTTTGAGAGCCCAATCCGGGCGGATCCTCTCTGAGCTTTTGCTTGACGGGTCGGGCCTCGGGGTCAAGAGGGATCGATGCTGTACAATCTCAGGATCGATTCCAGGCATGTCTTCCGTAGGACCACGCGAAAACATCTTTGAAATCTTTTAACAAAGCGACTAAGCGCTCGCGTTCCTCCGAAGACAACGTGGACCCGATCTGGACCAGCCGCGGGTCCTCCTCAGTACCAACATTCACGGTAACGATTTCATCCATTAGGGGTTTGACAAATCTCTCCTGCTCTTGCTCAATTAACGTTGCAAAATCGGAGGAATTTCTTCCTCGTCGTTTTTCATCAAAATTTGAAAGTCTGAGTTTATGCAATAAATCAAGGGCACAGAAAAGTACTCAGAAACCACAGCTATTTGATTCTCATTAAGTTCATCCAAATCGTCCGAATTCTCGGTTACAACAGACTCAAATGAGAAAGAAAAAGACGACCTGGACAAGACTGTGGTATCCGAGTTATCATCCCCAGGATTACAGACTCAGATTCAGTCGAGCTGGAACCTGATTCCGACTCACAAGACTCGGTGAATCAGATTCCGACTCACTACCTGACCCAGTACTGTTGGACAAAAATCCCTCCTCGTATTGCCAAGTGAGAGAGGGTGCGATACATGCATCCAAGATAGCTGCTGGTAGGATCGCGGTCGTTTCATCCCCAATCATGGAACCGAGAAGTTATCCCCCAAGCACTTTTGGTCGATCGGAGGATATGAAAGTAGACATGCCAGTGCTACCCCCATTTCAATTTTAGCGCCCTCGGAATCCCCTACCTTACACTGCTCAACCTCAGCTGATGGGTCCGTCTGCTCTTCGGCAACATCCTCCCCGGATAACTGCAGGTCGAAGAAGATCTCGAAACCCGGCACGCGCTTCTTCTCCGCGTTCAACCATGGCTCTGGAAAGCCGCAAAACGGAAAGTCCTCCCCCTCCCGGACGAAGCGTCCGTTCAGCGTACCCTGAATGGGTCTATGCATCAATTCAAAAGGCTTCCCAGCCTGCTTTGCTCTGGCTCTTCCGGCCATTTCCTTTCCCTTCCTTACCCAGTCCTCTTTGGTGGGCAGATAACCCAAGCCAAAGGTATGAGGGTTGTGTGGCACCTCGGCCAATGCTGCGACGCTTTTCCTGTCGCTCCTTCCTAATCCCATCCCAGGGATGTGTTGTAGCTTGTTCATGAGGTAGACGGATTGAGCACTGACATACACACCTTCATTCACAGCCATAATGTTTTGCACAACCCGGGCCTCGGCCAGAGTAAACCCTGATATAAACACGTCCTCCATGCCGTGCTCGATTTCTAGGACTAGTGTAGATACCTCCGGAGGGGGATGGATCGATGAATTCCCAAACACAATGGCTACTCCCTTTCCATAGGGGTATTTCACCATCTGATGCAGACGTGGACGAGACGGCCTTCACCTGGTGCAACCACGGTCGCCCCAAAAGCAGGTTGAAGAGGAGTGTGCGAGAACCTCCAAGACATGGAAATCTATCTCGTGTTGTCCAGGTCCAACCTTTGTCTGAATCTTGACAGTCCCCATCACCTCTCTGCTGGTGTTGTCGTGAGGCTCTGATCACTTGAGTAGTCGACACGAAGTCCGCGGGCTTCAACCCAATTGCATATGTTGTTCTGGCTGGGCAGACGTTGATGGCGGACCCGGTATCGACAAGTACCACTGGTATCCATTTGTCCCTACACTCCACGGAGATGTAAAGGGGTTTGTTGTGGTTTGTGCCCCCAGGCGGTAGTTCTTTGTCTTGAAAAGGTTAATGCCGGGGAACCTCCTCCCGGAAAGACCAGTCCAACCAGCTGCTCTGGCGTGGTATCTATAGAGAGTTTAGCCTTGTCCATAGCAGATAGGACGGCCTGCCTGTGCACCCGTAAAGCCATAAGCAGCCCCCAGATGGAGATATCTGCTTGTATTTTCTTTAACTGTTTGAGCACAGCCTCCTCTTCAAGTTGTTTCTCTTTCTGCTTCTCAGCTCCT